>JAOUQT010008125.1:0-12310 GCA_025769995.1 Xyliphius kryptos | reverse complement strand
GGAGTCAGTCTGAAACTGAATCCTTGGCTTGTAGGTAAGAGCTAATTTAAGAATAATTCCTGCACCGTCGCTGGGGTTTGGGCCTTTGTTAAGGTTGTTGGCGCCATGGCTTTTGTCTTTCATTTAAACCAAACAATAGAAGTCCATGTTCTGGAACTTTGGTCTACGTTCTGTTTGAGAGCTTTACTGAGAGTTATCTGAACAATAGCATTGAATTCTCTCTCCACCGCCTCTCCGTTTGGACTTATGTTTCCATGTGCTGGATATTTTGATGGGCTGTTGAAAGACTTCCGGTTACTTGAGAGAATGGTGTCGTTTTAGGCAAATGATAGGAATTTGAGCGGATCTAAAAATACAAAAAATTGCAAATCAGCATTCAAAAAGGTTCCTGAAGAGCAGTTCCTGTTGATCAGCTGGGTGACCTTATCAGCAGGGTTTGATTTGAATATTTCATGATGCTTGCTAACAAATTAGTGGCTTATATATTTATATATGTATTTAAATAAAGCAACTCCACCTGTTTCTTCTTAAAAATATAAAATGTTGTATTTGGTTGACGGTTCTTTATGAGGAAGACTTTGAACTTTGTTTTTTTTTAAAGATGAGAAAATCCAAATTTTAAGGAATAATCACTAATATGCAGAGCACTCATGTGAGAACTGCTCTTCTCACTTTGAGTTCTGTTCTTTACAGTCGAATGGCTGCGAGCACAATGCGTTTCAGTAAGACTGAGGAAACGGGGAGGTGCTGGGTCAGGTGTGCTCAGGACCGTGGAGGCTGCCATGCTTCCTAAACTCATTAACGGATTATTAAAGTCTGACAGAATGATGCTGGAGCAGAGTTACCAATGAGCAGACATCCTAACGAGGCAGTGCAGGTAGTTCTGCAGCGTGCGCTGATGCTTTGTTTAACTCAGCAGGACTTTTAGGTCAGGTGACCGCAGGAGTAAGAGAAGGCCATGTGTCAGGAATATCAGCTTTAGTGTTAAAACGAAAACTAAACCAAGAAAAGATCAAATAAAATGTAAGAAGAAAAATGGAAGGTGGGTCAAAGGGCATGACACAGTGGCTTGGTGGTTGGCATGTTCGCCTCTCAATCTGGGTGGAGTTTCCATGTCCTCCCCGTGTCTGCATGGGTTTCCTTCGCGTTCTCTGGTTTTTCACAGTTCAAAAACATGGCTTCTCGGTAAATTGAATGCTCTACATTGCCCCGTATATTGTGTGTGTGTGTGTTGTGTGTGTGTGTGTGTGTGTGTGTGAGTGAGTGATTGTGTGCCCAGCGATGGATTGGCGCCCTGTCCAGGGTGTATCTGCCCAGCGCCTGAGATGATCTCCCCTGGATGGGCATGGGGAACCCCACCGTGACCCTCGTAGAGGAATAAGTGGAAGATAATGGATGAATGCATTAAATATCTTCTCCTGGTTGGGGTAGCAGTGGGTGCTACAGCCTATCCCAGCAAGTATGGGACTATTTGAAAGGCGTGAAGACAGTTTAGCAGTTAATCAAAAATATTAACTAGGGTTAAAAACAATTTTTTAAAAAGTTAATTAAACGATCTTGTTGTTTGAGGGACAAAAAAATGGGCTTGTAGTTAAGAACAAGAATAAAGGCCTGAAGATGAACGAGGTCATGATGGAGACAAAATGCACTGAGGGACAAGTTAATGAAGAACAATATTTATAAAAAATAAGACCGAAAAACCTTTAGAAAGCAAGAGGGTAATTAATGAACTTAAAAGAATGAGTGTAAGAGAGAAAAGGACGAGCTCTCCAGCTCCATTAATCATTCATGATCTCTTTCTTCACCGATGGATCGGTGAGGACTGACTCTGCAGGTTCCTCTGTTCTGGTGACCGTGAGTGCAGGAGAAGCTCTGCAGGTTGATTCAGCTGGTGTTTATTGTTGGAAGATGGATGAATTTTTGGGCTCGTGCTCATGCTGATGAACTCCATTAATCCCACCGCGTCCTGTCTCTCCAGGGTTCTGGCGAGGCGTCGAGACCGGGAAGTGGGCGTGAGAGAATGGAGGATGGAGACAAAGGTAGAGGAAAACCTTCAGAGTGAAGCAGGGAGCAGTGGAAACCGCTAATGCTGGATCAGTCATTCTGTAGCTCTGTGGAATTTCCTGTTTCCTTCTTCCTGACCTGACCTTGAATCGTTTGCATTATCTCTCTGTTCAGCTGATGTCTTGCTCTCACGCTTCCTCTCTTTCTCTCCCTCTCTCTCAGCAACGGATGGAGCCATGGTGGAGACCACACCACTCCGAGAGAGGATGGCGCTCTATCGGGCTGCGGTGTCCAAACTGGACTTTTCCCCGACTTTAGTAAGTCTGCAGCTCTGCACTGTTCTCTCTCTCCAACTTGACCGTTCTGGTGCTTATATGTCTACATACTAAAAGTTTCTGAAGTTGAGACTGGACTCTAAAACTCACTTAACCTTATTGTCCATCCATCCGTTCATGCTCTTTTGCTTGTTCCTCTTGGGTCCCATCCAGGGGAGAACATTTCAGGTGCTGGGCAGAAACATCCAGAGACTCACTCACACAGCCACACACTATAGGGGCAGTTTAGAGCAATAAATTTACCTTGAATCCATGTTTTTGGACTGTGGGAGGAAACCCCTGCAGACACATGGAGAACATGAAAAATCCAACGAGCTCGGGAGCTCGCTGAGAGGCGAACATGCCAACCACTAAGCCACCCGTGTATATAAATATTCTTTAGGCGGCGATCAGACGAGTTTAACAGGAACTCCATGTGTTAGACATTTGAAGTTCTAATCACGTGGGTTTGTCCTCAGGGTCCGTGTGATCTGGACATGGATCTGGACGTGCGCCCTTACAACAGCAAGCACAAGGAGAACGTCCCTCCCGACTGTCTGGATGCAGTACGTTCTGCTAACAAACCTGTAGCATGTTGTTTTATTTCTGGTTGTTATTTACGGTCTGTCTGTTCGTTTCACAGCCCTCAACCTCCGAACCGGACGGCCGAAAAAGCTTTACCATCGAGAGCAACGGTGAGGCACATCTGAGTGTTCACAGCTTCCACTGATGCTCCAAATCATTTCAGATGTTTGGAAATCAGTGTTCTGCTCAAAACATTACAAACTTTTAATGCCATCCTGGAACTTGGTGTCGCCATGGCGTGTTTGTCCGAATACGCCGACGTCATTAAGAAATGGGCAGAGGTGGCAAGTAATGAAGTAAATACTCCAGTGCTGTACATTTACACCTATGGGTTTCAAATGTTTGGTGTCCAGATCCTTATGAGTCATTGTATCTGAATTTACTTCAACATTGAGAAAAATAAAAACCGAAATATGAGCAAATATTAGGATGAGCCCAGAGGTGGTAATGAAGTAAAGGCACATGGTTACTGTACTTAATATATATTTTCTGTATCTGTACATTTACTTGAGAATTTTTGTCACCTAATACTTTTTACTTTTACTCACTACATTTTAAAAGAAATACATGCACTTTTTCATTCATTCATTCATTATCTTCCTCTTAATCCTCTACGAGGGTCACGGCATGGTTCCTCATGCTCATCCAGAGGAGAACATTTCAGGTGCTGGAATAGATGCCAGTCTATCACTGGGCACACACTCACACACACACACAGACTATAGGAGCAATTTAGAGCAGCCAATTGACCTTGAATCGTTCTTGGACTGTGGGAGGAAACCCACACAGACATAGGGAGGACATGGATCCCAGATCGGGATTCGAACCCATGAGAGGCGAACGGTGCCACCCACCTTTTTAACTCTCTACATTTTCTTTTGACTACATTTATTTAGAGCTTGATCTTTATTCACTTATTTTTAAATCGCTTTATGTACGTTTTAATCCGCTAATGGATAGAAGTGTCTAATAATTGACTATATGTAATGAAAATCAAAATCCTATAGGATGCTTAACGTAGGCATCAAATCCTGTACCTGCAGTTCAGAAGGTGATGGTTGGATGCAGCGCTCTGGACCTGAGTCCGCTCTTGTGCCCGTATTTTAAGCTCACTTGCTCCCTCTTGTGTCCCTGTTTGGTCATTGCTTGATTGCTCCTCCTTTCTCAACAGGTTTCAGTGGGAGTTCTCCAGTTGCAGAACCGGGTCAGGCTAAAGTCTTTAAGGTGAGTCCCTGGATCAATGAGCGAGATGAAGAATAAAGATGAACAAAAATGCATTAAGATTAGTGGGTTTAATCTGAACAGTGTTTACAGAAGTTCAATTCACCCCTGAGGGAGAGCTGTGTGACGTGTTTGAAGACCGTGTACCCGCTGGAGCGACTGGTCGCCAATCAGCAAGTCTACCACAGCAGCTGCTTCCGCTGTTCTCACTGCAACACCAAACTGAGGTGAGCACACAAACTTGGTCCTCCACCACAGAGCTCAGTCAAGTCCTTTCTCAGGTGCTTGTCCTAATTTGAGGGGTGTGAGATGCTGGAGTCTCAGAGTTTTCATTGGCTGAGGGTTCAGGTTACCCTGAACATGTTCTCCAGTCCATCACAGGAGATATCCGTACATCCATCCGTTATCTTCCACTTAATGTCCACATGCCCATTCAGGGGAGAACGTTTTGGGTGCTAGGCAGATACACCCAGGACAGGGTGCCAATCTATGGCTTGGCACAGGCTCTCTCTCTCTCTCTCTCTCTCTCTCCCTCTCCCTCCCAAACACACACTGACTATATGGGGCAATTTTGAGCAGTCACTTTATGTTGAATCCATGTTTTTTAAAACTACGGACTTGTCGCGTTTTAATCATTTAGAAGACGCTTTTATCCAAAGCGACTTAGAAATGAGAGATGTATGACACCCCCAGGTCCATGTTGTTAAAAGGGCTCTTCATCAAAGAGATTTCCACCCAAAGTCTGTTTAAATGGCCAATAAGCATTTGGTTCTCCAGTTTCCTCCCACAGTCCAAAAACATGGAGTCAAGGTCAATAGATGCTCTAAATTACAGTCTGTGTGTGAGTGTGTGCACAGCGATAGATTGGCACCTTGTCCTGGGTGTATTTGCCCAAAACCCAAGACCCTCATAGAGGATTAAGCGGAAGATGATGAATGAATCATAATGGGGGTGAGATTAGCGTGTTCTTTAAACCTCTTCTTGGGAAATCCCATACACTGGGCATCTCCAGATAAAATGCACAAAGGTTTATGGGGAACATGCAAACTCTACACAGAAACGACCTGGGGATCGAAACCCAGGACCAGCTTGGTGTGAGATGTAAGCGTTACCTTTAGTTACCGCTGCCTCCAACAAAGTACAGAAGATTCTTTGTCCTGCCCACAATTGGATTATTCTAAGTCAACTAATCTGTGCCAGTTCACTAAGACCCCTCCCCCTTTTTTCTCAGATCATGTCTTGACTTCTCCTCTTGCTTTTTTGTCTCTAGCCTGGCCAACTACGCCTCTCTACACAGCAACGTCTACTGCAAACCACACTTCAACCAACTGTTCAAATCCAAGGGTAACTATGACGAGGGCTTCGGTCACCGACCCCACAAAGAGCTGTGGGAGGCGCGTGAGGAGGAGCTGGACGGGCCGGCTCAGGACGGTCACTCTGAAAGCGGCAGCATCTCCTCTGTGGAGGAGTCTCCGCTGGTTAAAGTCAATGTGCTTGCTGCCACGCTGGAAACTCTCGCTCAAAGTGGATCGGACCGAGCGGAAAAACCAGTGGAGGCCAGGCGCCTGAAGATCTCCTGGCCTCCACGGACCGAAGACGGAAACGCAGCCTCTCCTCAAATCAGTGAGGAAGCCATGGTCTGCCCCAGCCGCCCCAAATGGCCACCAGAGGGCGACGCATGCTCACCCTATAGTCAGAAAGAGGAGCTCTCCAGCATCCACAGGAGCTCCTCGCTGAAGGAACGCAGTCTCCCGTTTTCAGCCAGTGGCGCCACCTCGGCTGTCAATCAGCCTCCACCGGAGGAGAAGCAGCAGGAGTGTGAAGAAGATTCAGCCAAACAGGAAGCAGATATCGAGTGTGAGGAAGTTGGAATGGAGAAGGAAACCATCCCAGAGGACAAAGACGACCGTAGAGATGAGGAACCGGCTTCGTTGACCTGCAACAGTACGTCGCTGGAGAACACTCCTCCATCTTCTCCTCTCAGTGAAGGCGAGGCCAGCTCGGGGTGTGAGCAGAAATGCTCTCAGGATGTGGGATTCTGGGACGGCGAGGAAGAGCAGGACGAGTCGGTGGAGGACGTGATCAGGAAGAACCGCTACTACGAAGAAGAGGACGAGTGAATGTCAACCAAATGATCCAAATAAAAAAAATGAAACTTTTTTTTTTTTTTTTTGAAATCAGTCTAACCGTCTGTGTATTGGGGATCATGTCTTGCACCGAGGCCCGATACACAAAAGCATTCTTGGCATCCTTGAGAACACTGATGTTTGTAGGTCTTTGTGGTTTCCCCAATTCGTGTCTCAAACCACTTACCACCAAATTAATGGAAAAATCAACAAGGTGATGTTCCACTATGACTCACCTAAAGAGCTTTAAACACTCTGGTTCCTTGGATCTGAGCTCTGCATGGAGCTCCATTCCTTCATTAGATAATGCCTCCATTGGCGTTGGGTTGTGTTGTTGGCGGTCTAAAGTCTTACTGCTCTGGAAATGGGGGGCATCATCAGTCTTGGAGAGAATTCCCTTCAGGACAGACTGTCAGATTGCATTACAGGCTTTTATTTTCGTGCAGAACCGGCTTTGGAATCCCTCGCTGTGGTTTTTCTTGTAATTTCTCACCTGTCTGTGGACATTTCCAGAACTGGAGCTGGTCCAGCATGTAGAGTAGCATGAGGTTTGGGATGTAGCCAGAAATGCACGCGGTGTACGGCTAACTGCCCCCATCCGTAGGCAACGTGCACAAACGCCGTGACGTCAATCCAACCGGCTCCGTTTGACCATCTTCAGATGCCACACGTTCCCGAAACTTGACCGTTATTCGTCCTTTTGCACTTTTTTACGATGCCCCGCCCTGTCCCTCTGCTCCTCGTGGGCACGGTCATGATGTTTGTTTAGATTCGGTTACGGCAAGTCAAAATATTGGCCCATGTGAAGCTCGCGCCAACACGCACCGCGTCAGAGGAGCGCTCGCACCGCAACCTTCAGATGCTGGCAGAAGCCTTTGACTGAAAACGAGGCACACGTTCCAGCAGATTTCGCTCTGTGTGTGTTGTTCTCTCAAACATAGTTCTCGTTAAAATCAGTGGCGAGCGTGTGTTTTAACGCGCGCCAAAAATTTAACCCAAACGGGAGGAACGTGCTCCAAGCGAAGCCGTTTCCTGTTTCGGCCTCGGGTCTGCTCTAAAAGCAAACCGCGGAACACTCTGAAAATGTAGCGAAGGCAGGGTGACCCTATTCGTGGTTGGTACGGCGTAATGCCAGTGGCTCCTGATCGATGCGATCGCAGCTCCTGAATGGCTCTGCTGTTCAAAACAGACTAAAAATGGCGACGCCTATTTTCTAACACTGGTTTGGCTCCCGTAAGTCATTAAAGGGCAGTTTGTTCAGAGCGTCTGAGCAGCACGGCACTCGCCCCGTGTTGCAAAATATCCAATAAAAGGACGACGACAACGGTGCAATTTCCAAACCCTGCTCCTCAAGTTTTACGGATCTGTGGACGCCATTGACCCTTAGCAACGTTACTCATGATGTTCGGTTGCAGCGGCTCTGCATCCTCATCCCGTGAACCTACACGTGGGGCGTTTCTAATCCCAAACATTCTCACTGGCCCTCTGATCAGCTCCTGCCCCAAACCAACAGAAGGCCCATATAATGAAGCACTGATGTAGCTGCGAATCTACGCCCTTGGGTCTGTTTCCTATATATTTGTTCTACGTTCTATTTCTCGCTGCTTTTCATAGTTTCCATGTTTTAAGCCAATTTGTTTGGCTCTTTTATCGTTTTTAGTGATCAGTCAGGCTTTTGAATGGTATACGAGCTGTGCGTAGATGGAAACGCGGCCAACGCAGACGAGGTCCTTTTGTTTCTGATTAGCGGCGATCACAAAGTCGCTCAGCTGTGCGCCGGTGGCCCTGAATTCCACCGAGGAATTGATTTACAGAATCCAATTCGCCTCGTGAGACGGACGTCTCGGTTTGACTTGCTGTTTGAAAGCGCGGTTCCAGAGTGGCCTGACAGACGTGACGGACCGTGTGATGGAGAACAGGCTGCTTTGTAACTCGATATCGCACTGCTCTGGTTTTATGACTCTTTTTTTTTAATCAGGGGACCAAATTTATACTGGTGTTTAATAAATAAGTATTTAATGCATGAACGGTTCGTTGTTTCTTTTGTTCTTGAGAGTTTCAACAAACATACTGAAGAACATGTGCAGATGTTCAGGAATCCTTCGGTAAGTTCTACGGGACCAGAGTATCCTACTCCACTTACCACAGAGATGGACTTTGTAGTTTCACAGTTACAGACTGTAGTCCATCTGGGTTCTTGTTTTAGTCCCATGTTGGTTCTCTGTTGGTCAGGAGCATCACAGAACCCGTAGAATTTGGGTGGTGGGTTGTTTTTCGGTTCTGCAGTGACACTGACGCCCTGAGGGGGTTTCATTTAAGCTTCTCAGTGACACTGCTGGGATAGGAATAATGCACCGGGTAAATAATACCTGCTCTGTGGTGGTACCATTGGGGTCCTGACCATTAGAACAGAGGATACGGTGTGTACTGTAGGCTCCAACAGATGGACTACAGTTTGGAGAACTACAAAATCCATCCACATGGGACGATAGGTGGAGCAAAAGGAGGCGTGGCTTAACTTAGGACTAACACTAAGCCACTTCGGTATCCTGATTTAAAACCCTGTTTAGTCCTTTTATTAATATTAATGAGGAGCTCCGCTCTGATTGGCTCCTTAAAATCGCTGAATTGTACACATACAACCAACCTATGGAAGAAATGCATACTGTGAGATGTTTACATCAGGGAAAACTTACAGGATGCTCCAAATTCCTCTCATAAGCTTCAGTGATGGACACTAACGCCCAAAATCCCCCGCTGAACTCGGCGTCTCTATAGGATTGCTATAGAATCACACACACACACACACACACACACACACTGTGCATGTGCAGAGCCGCACTCTTCTCCCACTGATTGCTTTTTAAGAAGATAAATCTGAAGCTTTGGGAGAGGGAGATGTCATTACCAACTGGAATCTCATTGCGAGCCCGGACCGCAAATTCCTATATGAATTATAACCGCGTTTATCAAGCCAAATCCATATGTTGGTGAAGCGGCGCATGCTACAATTAAGGGAAGATTTAAACCCTTATTTCCCAGCATGGGCTTATGCGTAACAGCCGTGCGTGACAAAATCAATCCATCACACTCCAACCAAAAATGGAATGTACACAATTTTCCACTTTACCCCAAATGCGTTCGGCAACCCAAGTTTACGTCTTCTATTCTAAAGAGCTTAAGCACCGAATTATCGAGAGGCTGTCGCCTTCAGCATGTGCAGAGCATTAATACAGAACTTTATACACACACACACCGCCCAAGTTACACCTCCTCACTGTCCATTATTGGCGCCACCTCCTATGAAGCTGGACTTTGTAGTTCTACTGTTGGGGTTGTTGTAGTCCATCTATTGGGGTCTACAGTACAGACCGTGTTCTCTGCACTAATGGTCACTGAGCTGTTTAAATGTCACCATAGCAGCACTGCTGCACTAGCACCCCCCTCAGCCCATCAGTGTCACTGCAGAACTAAAACGATCCACCACCCAAATTGTACCTGTTCTGTGAGGCTCCTGACCAACAGGGGACTAACGAACAAGAAAACAGATGGACTACATTCTGCACGTATAATAAACCCCCACCTCCACCAAACTTTATACTTGGCGCAATGCAACCGCCAAACCCAGAGTCACCATCAGATCACCAGATGGAGAAGCGTGATTAGTCACTCCAGAGAACGCGTCTCCACTGCTCTAGAGTCCAGGGGCGGCGTGCTTTACACCGCTGCATCCGACGCTTTGCGTTGCACTCGGTGACGTATGGTTGGATGCAGCTGCTGGACCATGGAAACCCCATTCCATGAAGCTCTCTGCACAATGTTCTTGAGCTCATCTGAAGGCCACGTGAAGTTTGGAGTTCTGTAGTGATGGACTCTGCAGAAAGATGGCGACCTCTATGTACATTAGCACGACCCCGCGCCGTCAGTTTACATGGCCTACCACTTGGTGGCGGGTTGCGGTCGTTCCCATCATTTGGAAGGGTGAGCAAATATATGGCAAGTGGAGAAAATGGAGCAAGAAAGGGGCGTGTCCAAATGACAGAATCTTAGTTTAATGTGCGAAACGTATTAAACCTTGCGGCACGGTGGCTTAGTGGTTGGCATGTTCGCCTCTCAGCGCTGGGGATTCCCGGCTGGAATCCCGATCTGGGTGGAGTTTCCATGTCCTCCCTGTGTCTGTGTGGGTTTCCTCGGGTTCTCCGGTTTCCCAAAGTCCAAAAACATGGATTCAAGGTAAATCGAATGCTCTAAATTGCCCCGTATAGTGTGTGTTTGTGTGTGTGGGTGTATGAGTGTGTGCCCAGCGACAGATTGGTGTATCTTTCCAGCGCCCAAGATGTTCTCACCTGGATGGGCATGGAGATCCCCACCTTGAGACTGCTGGGCTACAGTAGAAGTCCTATATAGCGTAAGTACAGCGGTTGTAACGATGGGCTCCTGAATAAAACAAACAATAAACAAATGAAGCAAATATAATTTAATATTAGATTCCCATAGATATGCAGCATAGTGAATGATATTTCCTCTTGGAGGGGGGGGGGTTACAAGATTTTGGCATTTAGCGTGACAAAAATATATCAAGTTTGCAAAAATATCGAAATGGAAATTAAAACGAGTGCTGGAAAGTGCTTTGGGGCGCGTGTAAACTAACGGCACCGATTCCGCGAGCAAAGATCCGACTTAAGCGACCTGAGAGAGGGTCTCTAACACGCCCACCGCCAACCGTTCGGGGGAGATAGCTCATCATCTGATTGCGTCCGTGCAGCCACGTGTTCCAGGGTAAAGTCCATCATTAGCATGTGACATTCGTTCACTCCGGTCCGGCTCCTTCGTTTCCAGGAGGAAGTGACATCAAAGTGGCACTTTATTTCTGAATGTCAACGTTAATCAGGAACAAACAGCGGGGGAAAGAAATGTCATCAGCTTCAAGGGGGTGACGGTCATGCTCAGAGACGTGCCTGGACCCTAAAGGAAGCTATTCCGAACCCGAATGCCATCCTCCGCCCACTCGCTCCCTCCATTCACAGATTTCCTGACGTGGTTGGCGTGTTTACGGCGGTGAGTCTGGTACCGATGGCTAAATGTATGATTTGTATCCTGATAAAAATATATTGATGTTTAATGAACATTCCTTATACAATCGTGAACGTCTGGTCAGTCCATACAGTATAAACTACAGCCCTGACCAACGAAACGGAACGCGATGAGGGCGGGTCCACGCGCCCCGTGTTCCACGGTCAGGTGCCATGGCGATTTCCACAGTGAGTGTGTCGAAGAAAACACGGTTGCATAAAACAAAAACGAAGCGCTTCCCTGATTCCCTTTCAGTCCCAACCTCGTTGATTTTGCACTGGGTTAAAGGTCGAGCCTCCGGATTGGCTCACAGCGCGTGGTGCTGACGCGGGATTGGTTCCGCCCGCCGCCCCTCACCCGCTCAGGGGGTGGAGGTCGACTTTCACCTTCTCTCCACTGCTCAGCATGCCGACTGTGGGGTAGAACCCTCCCGCGGGCACCACCACCTCCCGCCTCCCGATGATCTTCCCGTTGCGAGTGAAGAAGACCTAAAGAGTGAAGGTTACGTTTACATGTGCTACGAATTTAGCTGTCAATCATCACCCGCGTCATCTGACGGGTTTAAAAAAAAAAAAATGGTGGATTTGTGGTTAGCATGTTCGCCTCTTAATGCTGGGGATTCCTGGTTGGAATCCCCATCTGGGTGTAGTTTCCATGTCCTTCCCGTGTCCATGTGGGTTTTCTCAGGTTCTCTGGTTTCCTCCCACAGTTCAAAAACATGGATTCAAGGTGCTGGGCAGATACACCCAGGACAATACACCCTGCCAATTCATCGCTGGGCACACACTCACTCACACACACTATAGGGGGCAATTTAGAGCAGCCCATTCACCTTGAATCCAATTCCCGGTTGGAATCCCCATCTGGGTGGAGTTTCCATATCCTCCTCGTGTCCACGTGGGTTTCCCCCCACAGTCCAAAAACATGGATTCAAGGTAAATTGAATGCTCTAAATTGCCCCGTATAGTGTGTGTGAGTGAGTGTGTG
>JAOUQT010008114.1:0-22903 GCA_025769995.1 Xyliphius kryptos | reverse complement strand
GTATATATGTGGGTGTGTGTGTGTGTGTGTGTGTGTGTGTGTGTGTGTGTGTGTGTGTGTGTGTGTTGGAGGGGAGGAAGGGGGGTTATGAGAATCCGCTGATCAGAAGCTGTTCAATGATTGCTTTGAAAAATTCAGGTAACTGAGGGGTGAGGGTTCCACCCTCCTGTGTGGGTCCAGACTCATCAGACTCACAGAATCATCAGAGTCAGTGTATTAAATTTAAACTTTAATCAGATGTATATTATATTAATATTCTCTTCCTGTCTGTTTGTGTTGGTTCCTTACTTTGTCCTCATGGCATCTTTACTTGGTTAAGTGGCTGTGCTATTAAACACTGCTCCCACATCCGCCCCCATGTCCTGCCGAGCTGCCTCTATGTACCACCTCTTACCCCACAAGTTTGCTAAGTCCTCCCTCAGCAGGACGTTTAATTCCAGAACATGGCTGCACATGTACATCTGCTCTGCTGTAATCTCAGCAGAACCCTCCTGATTTTCATTTTGTTGCTCCTGGGAACCTGGTGGTGCGGCGTGTAAAAGCACCATAGTGGATCTATTGTCCCGCCCTGCCTCATCTGCGTCCCACTGTGGCCCCCGGTGTGCTTTTCCAATGGATGAAAGAAAAGAAGTACCAGTTCTCGCTCAATGGCGTTTCTATTGATGGTCACCGCCATGAAGCCAAATCAGTGGAGTCTCTAACAGCTGTCGCTTCGATTTCCAGCTCTCAGAAGCCGAAACAAAAGGAGGGCACTTCAGATTCAGATAGCAGGGGGAGGTTGGGAACAGCCCGGCTCAACTTTGATGGACATGTCAGTAGTCTGTAATCCATTGTTCCTGCTGCTGTTGTTGCGAGTGCAATTCTTTCAGGATTCCTTTCTCATCCTTACAGCTTTGTGCCATGCTGCATTTGTCGGGGGGCTGCTTTCAGCCCGGCTGAGACTACACAGTCCCGTACCTCAGACTGGAGCCAATCTGCTCCCGGCTCCAATCCCTCCACCAGGGTCCTGGTTTGCAGGTGCATGCCCTCATAGTCATGTCCTGTCTGTCAGACGGCTTCAGAGCTTATAAATAAAACATCAAATTTGTATTTATTTCAAGGAAAGATCGATGTCACACTTGTTTTCACTGATATTTTATTTTTATTTTGTCATACTGTCACTTTACAGTAATGTACAGTATAAAGTAAATCTCAGAGTGAATCTCATAACCTCACAGAAATAATATTCTTGTTTTTAAAATAAAATCATTTATTAGATTTCAAATGCTTAATATATATATACAGGGTGGACCATAAATATGGATACACCCTAATAAAAAGTGTTTGCTGATAATTTGTGAAATATTAGTACGTGGGAGGGGGAAAACATTTGAGCCCGGGTGATGCCCATGGTGGCCATCAGCAAAGCTGCCATTTTGGATTCAATCTTCATTTTTTTAATGGGAAGAGGGTCATGTGACATCAAACACACAGAGAACATGAAAAACAATAGTGCGCTCATTTTTAAAGTAGCTTTATTCATCATCAAGTTATTGACATATTTGAGACGACAATGACAGTAACCCAAAGGACTTGCTCAAAGTGCTGTCTAATGACTGTGTGCCTCCTTACAAGCTGGTCGGTCTTTCTTCACCAGGCATGTGGTGGGTGTGTCCTCTATCGAGTCCATGTGACATCATTTGAACACAGTCTGTTAAAAAGATGGCGTGAAACAAAAATGACGCACAAACCCAAATCCGGGAGGTACAGCGTGCAAAGTAAGGCTGCTGTGAAGCCGAGGGACCCTGTATGATTCAGTTAACTGATTCAGAATCAAGTGGTGGCACTTCTGAAAGCCATTCGATTCCTTTACATCATTTTCAGAAGCTGTGTGTTGTGTGTGATGTACGTTGCTTCAGGTCAATAAAGGGATTTTCTTTGGTTTGTTTGGTGTTTTTATTAATTTTTTTATTTATTCATTCACTTTTTTTCTGTCTTATTGCAGAATGTAGATTTTTTTGTATTTCTCCCTAAATCTCTGGACGTTCTGTAGGTTTGTCTGGATCTCATTTCACGGTTATCAGCCTTTCTGTGTGTCTGTGGCTCCCACTGCACTTGTCCTGTATTTCTGCTGCGCTGTACTTTAGGTTGAAAGAAATCAAAATCAAACAGAGAGCCGAAGGAGTTCCATTGCCGCATAAGTAGAGCAGATGTATATGAACAGATGGTATGTACACAAACGGATTTTGCAACTGAAATCGCTCTGTTTTTCCAACACAGGTCCATCCAGTCATCACGGGCAGCCGGGCCCACGCCCCCCACTCCCTCCACCTCACAACCACCACCAGTCTTCGGCTAACTCGCTGAACTGCAGTACTCACGCCAGTCGGCGTGCTCAGCAGAGCCATGCGCCAGCTGGTGCACCCGCCGACGGTCCTTCCACCCCGGAGTCAGTGCAGCTCCAGGAGAGTTGGGCTCTCAACAGCAGCGTGCCGCTTGAGACAAGGTCAGTTTACAGCTTACTGCCCTCTAAGTTCCTAGTGTTAGTGCTCGCAAACCCTTCACACTGTTAAAACATAGCAGTGGGCAGACTGACAGAGGTTCTACTGCGGAGGAATCATGTACAAAGAAGAACATTTTTATGCATATGGTTTTCAATTAATAAAATAAGCAGAGCATATGTCAGGTATATTTAAATCAACTAAATATATTTCACTTTTACCATAACCATAATTCTAATAATACTCAGTAAGCATGTTATTATTTATGTCATAAACATTTAATATTTATTACTATTATTATAATACACCTGCAGTCTCCTCATCACATTCAGCATCGTGGCTACAAACTAACAATCACTGAGGCCAAAATCGCTGTGTACTTATTTTAATTAAAGATTTTTTGGTCACTCATAAATCATTCAGACTCCAGTCTGCACCACCATTTTATTATGCTCAAATAAATACAGATGTTTTTTATAATTTAGCATTGAAAAACTATAAATTTATTTGGTCGTGTTTCTGGGATGATCACCGCGGTAATCTGGCTCATCTGTTTCATTCTGTCCTATTTCTAAAAATAATATATAATAATTATAAAAGAATAATGTATAATACATTTACATTATTATGACACCTTAAAGTTATAATACCGAAACACAAATTTTCATTATGGATCATTAAAAGTAAAGTTTTTTAGGTAATTTGTTACTCAATGCACAATGCTTAATGCATTAGTGATGTGATATAATAATAATACTAGAATATAGAAATATAATAATTATTAAAAATAGTAATAATAATAGTTAATTATAATAATAGTGATAGTTATATTTGAAAATAATTTATTACATTTTTTTAATGATAACATAATAGATGTTCTTATATTATTATTTTTATTTTTTTATAATTATTATTGTTGTAAATTGCATTGATAATTATTTTACAAGTACTAAAAATAGAATAATAAAATTATTATCTGTTATTATTATTATATTACTATTACTATAATTATTTTCTGTATCATTGTAATACTATATTATTATTATGTTATTACTATTACGGTTTTTATTATTATTATTAATAATAATTATTATCTGTTATTATTACTATTATTATTAGATTTTGTTGTTCATATTAATAATAACAACAAAACAGAAAATTTATAATAATAATAATAATTGATGATCTCTGTACAATGATCTTTTTACAAACCCAAATTCTGCAGATGTTACAAAACATTTGAAAAAAAGGTTTTGTTTGGTACTACTTTTATTTCAGTAATATGAATCGATGAATTCATGTAATTTTCCTTCCTTTTCCATGGTTACATTAATCACCATGTATTGTAGTATATAATATAGTATAATATTTTACAGAGGTGTTTAAATATAACATTAAACTTTGATAATAAATCTCCGATGCTTTTTATAACTACTCACAAACTGCAGCAACTACGAGCCTCAGAGTGAAATCACAGCTCAACACCCCATGACTCTCGCACCTTCCCTTGCGACATGCACCTACGTCTCACTCTTATCTAAAGAGATTTATTTATCTGAGGTTGAGGGTCACCCCCCATCCACCACCCCTCTTGTTCCTCCATCATCCTTTCCATGTGTTGCATCCACTATTTATGACTCTCACTCTCGCTCAATCTATTTATTTCATACTGTCTCCTCATGTCTGCTGGTTTCTCTCAGATGTTTTATTCAGCAAGAGCTCTGATATAGGACATCGTCAGTCCCTCTACCCCGCCCCGCCCTGCGTCGTCTTCTCTGTCAACACAAACCTGTACAGCATGGGATCCATCAGGACACGGACTCACGTACACTGCACAGAATCTATCAATCACACCTCCCAGCTATATCCCCCCCCCCGTCCTGACACTCGCACCCTCCACACAACCTATCTCTCAAATGGTCTCTGTCCATATAAAAGCCTTTTGATTCTCAGTCTCAGACCACGATGCACAAAGGAAATAGGTCATGCTGGGGTGTAATGTAAAGCCACATTCAAACCCTGAGTCTGAGCTAGGAGACAAGTTTAGTATGTGTCCTCTGAATCACAAAGATGTTTAAGAGTCATAATACTAATACCATAATAAAACCATGATTCACACCACCATGTGACTCAAATGATCATCGTAACCACCGACGTCTTCCACCCGGCATTACACTCGAACACTTCTAATAACATTAATATGTATATATATTCTAAAAACATGTTGGGCCTTTGTTTCTGAGTTAAAAGCCAATTTGCGTATTTTTTTTCCCCTTTAGTGACCATTGACATGAAAAATGTCCCCTGGTTCAGTGCGTTTTGTTATGTTTGATATTTGTGTATTTTTGTGAGTCAATTACAGAAGAGTGTTTTTCTTTGTATCATTTTAATTACCGATCAATTGGTGATGAGAAAAACAATAGGAATTAAATTGTAGTCCTGATAAAGACCCTGTACAATCATGAGATGGTTAGAAACAACAAATCACAGTTTGGGGATTACAGGAGGCATCATGATTTAGATTACCTTAAAACTTCAAAAATAAATATGGTTCTGAACGCTAAAGACATCAGTCAAATTTTCATAGAACCTTATTTCTGTATGTGCATGAACTTATAGTAAGGAATACTACAATAATGCATTTAGATATGCATAAACACACACACACATTATTTTTATTAAATAAATATAGTGTGTATTGTAAAAAATAGTATTTACTGTATGATTTTATATTTTTATTTTTGTGTATCAAATAAACTCATTATAGTCATTGCACAAACATACACAATATGTATATACTGTATATCTTTGAATATATTTTCAAATATTGCTTTAGACTTTAGTTACTAAATTAAGATCATATTACGATACGATCAATAAGTAAAAAAGTACAATATTAAAATTACTTTATAAAATAAAAATAAAAAGGACGATAAAAATGGCTCTAACATAGACATTTATCTGATTTACATTTATTTAAATTTTTCAGCAAAAAACTGTTGAGTTTCAGTTCATTCTGAATGTGAAGCATACGCTTTAAAATGTTTTATGTAACATTCAGATGGAAATCTATTTATTTTTTCTTTTATTATTATTTTATTTTATTTTTTTAGATTTGGCAACTTTTCTTTAAGTATAAAAATTTACAGTCAATTACTGGCTGCTGAGTTGCAGTGTTTTTACAGTAACACAAAGTAAATTTCAGTGTTTTAATGAATTCTTACTGTGAGTACACAGTCATGTTGGGATGTGTTAATCTGATATTCCAGATTATCACTGTTAATCTGATATTCCAGATCATTTTTATTGTGCAATTTTTTTTTACTGGAAATGTTATTCAGGAAATTATAATTAAGTTTAGCAGATAGTAATACAACATAATGTACTGTTTTACAATACATCAGTGCAAACAGCATGCACACACATATTACACATGAAAACAGTGTAAACTGTGGAGGGTTGAGCCGTAAACGAAACATTGTGTGTGTGTGTGTGTGTGTGTGTGTGTGTGTGTTAAATAATGTGTTCTAAAATTAAATTGCCAATATGTTAAACTAATTTTCAATATGTTTTGTGTGTGTGTGTGTGTGTGTGTGTGTGTGTGTGTGTGTGTGTGTTTAAAAATTCCCCAAATTGTAAAGTTGAATGAAGACCGAAACAACTGTTTCACTTTAAAACCTACAGTAATACTAATATATATGCAAATCATTAATGTCCTTAGACAATGTTCATCTCATCAGTATGATTATTAACATCTGTTTAAACAGTTAATTCACAAAGACTGCAGAAAAATTTTGTTGCGAAAGCACTCGTTGCATCGTGCATAATAACATCTCTTTTCCTTGATTTATTCAAAATAATGTATGCCCTATATTACCCTGTATTACAATAATGTAATAATGTAATTAATCTATAGATTTTAATCACATTCACACATCTAAATGCATTGAGACATTTTAAAAAACAAAATGCAATGCAAATTACTGATAAGTGTTTAAATAGTCATGGCAACCGTTGTTAATAAGTGATTATAGGTGTTGTTGCAACTGTTGCTTATATACAATTATTTTAGTAGTTATTGTAAAGGATTATGGTAGTTTTGCCAACCATCGCTTACAATCAAATTATAGTAAACTAGAAATCTCTGTTAATGAGGGATTTTTGTAAATCCCTGTTTGTAAGGCAGATAAGAATTCATTCATTCATATTCAAGATTCATATTAATATTCTCTTTGTGTTGTGTAATAAATGTTGTAAAAAGAGAAATTATTGGATGTAATCGGCAAAATGCTGTGACAGATGGGGATATCAGAGGTTATTTTCAAGATTGTGTTTTAGCAAAACAGGGCAATTAACTGGGTAACTTTAAAAACCATGGATGAAAAACGATTCAGTGTGGAAAATTGATCGGCAGGTAATTTCCTATTACACACACACACACACACACACACACACACACACACACACACACACAGAAACACCATCACACACAATCAAGAAATTCCTGCGCTCAGCAAGCAATTAGAATTGCATTATAGCATTAGAATGCGTTCTGGTCGGGGTCTGACCTCATCCCCATGTCTCTATTGCCTCGTCTGTAAGATGTCCACGTCCACCCTAAAATGCAACTCCAGCAGATCTCAGAGCAGTTTTGTTCCTTCAAATCACTGGGTGTTTAATAGGGCAATCTGGGGTGGCCTTCGGCGGCGGGATGGCGGACTTTTGACCCCAGCTCTGTGATGCTGATGGATGTGTTTGACTCATAGATGTGGACGTTAAACTTTGGACAGTGAACTGTGGACTGTACCTGTTTAATAATGAGAAATATTTTTAAAATCATATACAGTATCCAAATATAAATACATGAATTTATGATCAGCCCACGAGGCCCTGACTTTATTTTCAGCCTCCTCCCATTTTAAACTACACTCTCGCATCGCTACTGTGTGGAATTTTCTCTGCTCCTAAAGCTGAAATGGAACATTGTTCTCCTCCACCTTTGTTCCTCGGGGACATTAAATTTTCCTCTGAACTCTGGAGTTGTCTGCAGCAGAACGTAAATGAGCTCATGCCTTAATAGGCTACTGTCGGACGGTACAGTCTAAAGAGCGGGAGAGCTGGGAATTCCCTTCAGCTCTGTAGCGTCAGCTTTGGCGGCTGCGTTGGCAGCAGCGCTGTAGTTAATCAGGAAGAAGCAGCGGTTGCTGAGACACCATGCCCAATTACAGAAGCTTTGTTGAGGCTAAAACCCCCGCAGTGGCTCCACGCTGGAGCTAACGGTACTGGATCCATCTTAGTGAGCGAGACGTGCACCTGTTTTCGTGCCTTGGCCTCAGATTCCAGCGGCTTCATGTCTTTCTTCTTTGTCTTCTGCAGTTTTATCTTCATGTCTTGGTCTGGCCTTCGTTTAACAGCTCTTTGTGTCGTACCTTTATTTTTCTGTCTTTTTGGATTTTTTATTTTTTTTTACTTTTATCATTTTTACCTTTGTCCTTTTTGTTCATTTTTTGTCTACGCTTCTGTCTACGCTTCTATTTCTTTCTTTTTATTGTTTGTTTCATTTGTATTTACTTCCTTCCTTCCTTCTTTTACCCCTTTGTCATTATTTCCTTTTTCTTTTCCTACCTTTTCATTTTTTTCCCTTTCTGTCTTTTTTTTCAATTCAACATCCATCCCTTCCTTTCTTCATTTTCTCCTTCCTTTTTTTCCTTTCATAAATTCTCGTTATTTTTCCTTTCCTACCTCTCTTTAATGTTGATTTTAACTTTCAGATTTTTATTTTTGTTTTAAATATGTCCAAAGGCAGCTGCTTAAGTGCCAACTGATTAACTTCATCTTTGGCCAGGCCAAGATGGCGTTGTAATTGAGCTGGAGGAACAAAGTGAGACAGAAACCGTGATGCTGTGAGAATACTGTTATGTCTCATGAAAAGCTGTATTAAATTAGAATTTACCTTTTACAAACGACATTTACAGACATGTGGTGTAGTCACAATGCTTTGTAATTGTAGAGAACTCGTTTTTACATGGAGCTACACTTTTAAATATTATTACAGATTTTTTGACAAAAATGTATACATTTAATATATTTATTTATTAATATATTTAAGTAACTCTTAAACAACTTTTATGTCATTATTTTATTACACAACATGATAAATAAATTTGTTTTCCTACTTTTTGTTCTCTCTTCCTTCCCTTTTTTTATTTCCGCCTTTGTTTTTATTTTAGTTCTCTCTTGCTTACATTTTTATTTGTGGTTTCTGTTATTACCCTTTTTCTTCTTTTTTCTTCACTCCAAAACTTCTTTCCCATGTTTCTACTCTTTTTCCTTGTACCTAATTCCTACTGCACCTGTTTGTTTTAAACAATGCTGACCCTCCTGCTCATTTTTCACTTTGACATATTATAATATTGATGGCCTTGTGCCTCAGTATGAGCCAAAAAACAGGAGAAACGCTGATTGTCTCTGTCTTCCTTGGCCCCTGGTTGCAGTTTCCCACCATTAAGAAACACCTTCATATTAAAGTCAGTGTGTTTAAATAGATTTAATACAGTTTACACTGTCTACCAAATAAGTTGTGGTTTACCAGATGACTAAGCCGAGGAGTTTAAACTCTATATATTTATAGGCAGCATTTGTCCATTGTTATAAATTTTAGATAAGACTTGGTTGAGTGTCATCTATATGCATGCCTTAATTCTCAGGTAAAGTAACGTGTAGATGTGTTGTACAACTACATTTTCTTGAGTAAAATTACAACAGCTCTTATCTAGACCCACTTCAAATGCAGTGGAGAGGTGAAGGAATGAAGTAGGTGTAGCATCCAGGCTATGTTCAAAAAGTGTTTTGTAATTCAGTATTTCAAAATAACACGGTTCCATTTAATAAAAAAACAGCTAACTGTCCACAGTTTGACTATTTCATACTATTAACATGTCATAGCATGTATCTTTATACTTCCTTATCATATCCTTGGAATATCCACTGATAAATTTCTGTAAGAAAACAACTGCATTACAATTACAAAGTAATCACAACCCACACTTTATTCTATCCACATATTCATTTCAGATTTTTATTCGCCCCAAACCTCACTCTATAATAATATGTTTATTTGAACTATATAAACTTCAAAGCCATCACTCATTCACAAACAATTGCTTTTCAGCTTTCGTTATTAAGTTCTCCAACGTAGCGCAGCACGGGTATTCCACTATTCAAATATATATTACAGTACGTTACTCAACCGTGTTCAAGACTAATGTACCAGCATTACTTCAAAACATCAGGAAAATCCTGAGTGATAATTAAACAAGTTGTTTTATCTGCGTTATTCCCAGATCATTAATAAACACTGAAGCTTCTCGTCTTGGTGTTTTGTGGTTATTTGTTACATTTCTTGTTTACTAGTTAATTGTCGTGGCCCCTGGATTCTGTCTCAATGGAGGAACCGAAAGGTGTTTACTGTGAAACAAGACTTTTCACTTCCCTCATCGTCGCTAGTTGTTTTACTCTTTTTGCGTCGCTTCTGTGGGCAGTGTGGTGAGGATCCTCTAAGGATCCACAGCCTGTCTGATGGGCATCCTGCTAGAAAACAAGAACAACTTGTCAAAATTAAAACACGGAGTAATGAAATGATGGCGAGGGGAGGAATTCAGGAGGGGACGCGTTGCAGGAAGTAGATAATTAAGATTTAGTCTCAATGTTTCAGAACAAAAGAATCACGTATGTTGATAGCTTTCCATATTGTTTGCATTTCACAAGCCCAGGTAGAGGTACTTTGGAGTTTAGGTAAGGTGGGTGACACTGGCTTGATCCACGCAAATCCACATGGATTTGTGAGACACAGAGTTGGTTTAAACTACAGTATGGCTGGTTTAAATATCAGTCAGAGTAAGCAGTGCACAGTCAACCTCCCAATTGTGCTGGCCTCTGGTAGAAGGCAAGAGTCTCAGAATGGCTTCTGTTCCTGTTCCACCTGGTGACCCCTACAGCCCCTACCATACAACAGGTGGAGCCACTCTTACTACCCCACCTATGCTCAGTGGTTTAACGTCTAGAGCTTGTGCATTCCAGGAAAAACCACTGTCCACATAGCCCCTGGGACATCATCTACTTTAATTTCTCATCTTCTGTGATGAATCCACCTGCTGCAGCACGCTGTGCTTTTTTCTGTGCTGGTACAGTAAGATATTCTTTGCAGGAAGATGTGAGAAATTGCAAAGTCATCGGCGGCACAGCAATGAATAAAATATGATTGAATAATTGATCCATTTACCTCCCACTTGCTTTGTTGCAATTAGTGTCTATGTAACAGTTAAGGACTGCAAAATAAAGGCTGTCAGCTCTGGCCTTGCCCATTAATTTGGCCCCGTCATTAATCCCGCTACGTGCTGGGACGTACTGTGCTCTGCATAATTAATGCCATTTTAATTGCCTTAACGATATTTTATTTTGTGTTTTTACTCAGAGATTTATGTATTACTTTTTGATAAATGTAGCTTGGTTACAGGTTTAAGTTTTAGCTTTTTATAGCTTGAGATGAGTTTAGCTTTACCTGTGCCTTTGCCCGTGTCTCTGTAATTCCCAATCTGCCTGTGTCATCCTCCTCTATGTCACACAGAATAACAATCTTGCAAGACAATTGGTATCAAGCAGTCAACCTCGCACCGTGCAGCTTGACTTAGGGCGTGTCAGTGTGTTTTTGCTGTTGTAAAGATGGGAAATGTACAGCTTGTGAGACTCACAAAGTGCAAAAAGAAGCCCAGTGACGCTGTGATGAATGCATAAGCGACAGAGGTTAATGAAAGGTAATTAACGTACCTTATGCAGCCATTATAAGCTGTCTCAATCAGGGATCTCATGCTGTGGAGGTCGATCGTAAGCTGCGGGAACGAGACATCGTGGCGGTTTCACCAGCAATGTTGAATATTTATTCATTCATTAACTTCCGCTTAATCTGCTATTAGGGTCGCACAGGGTTCTCCATGTCCATCCAGGGGTGAACATTTCAGGCGATGGGCAAATACACCCAGGACAGGGGACCAATCTATCACAGGGCACACACTCACTCACACACAAATGCACCTAAAGACACACACAGACTATGTAGAAAAATTTTAAGCATTAAATGTGGGAGGAAACCAATGCGGACAAACAGAGTACATTGAAACTCCACCCAGATTCAAACCTTGATCCCCAGTGCTGAGAGGCCAACAACTTCATTATATTAATTCTGCAATTTCAATCAATAAAGTACATTTAAATTTACATTTACATTTGGTAACTTAGCAGATGGGGTGGCATGGTGGCTTAATGGTTAGCACGTTCGCCTCTCATCGCTGTGGATTCCCAGTTCGAGTCTCAATCTGGGTGGAGTTTCCATGTTCTCCCCGTGTCTGCGTGGGTTTCCTCCGGGTTCTCCAGTTTCCTCGCACAGTCCAAAAACATGGATTCCAGGTAAATTGAATGCTCTAAATTGCCCTGTATAGTGTGTGTGTAGATGTGTGAGAGAGTAAGTGTGTGCCCAGCGATGGACTGGCGCCCTGTCCCGGGTGTGGTTGTGGTAGAAACTAGCATGTATTGCTTTTGCTAATACATTTTCTGTCTCTTTGAGTTTGCTGCCTCCTGAGGTTGTGTTCAGAATTGCAAACCGTCCATCATGCCATTCTATTACGCTGGCTTGCAGTACCTTAATTTCTGGTAATACTTTATTAAAGTGCCTTTAAGAGTAAATACAGAGCGTATCTCTGCTTAAAACACGACAATATTTTTTTAAAACAACTGTATGGGGCATCAAGAGGCAGTTTGGATCTGGGAGGAATATTTCCGAGCCGAGGTTAACGACCGCCGTTGGGTTATTTTGCCGATTTGTCTCTGCTGTAACACTTTTATTGGTCTCTGGTCTTCCTTTCTGCTTTATCTGTCTCTTTCCATCCATCTCTTTTGTTCATATGTCCCTCCGGTTCTGTCCTCCAACACCACTGACATATAATTCTGACGCAGAGGCTGAGCTTGTTCAAGCATTCTCCTCTGCTCTCAAAGACCAAGAACCAGCTCCATTGCCCCCCCCCCTCCCCCCATACACACACAACCACAGACATGCACATCAGATGCTGTGTGTATATATTTAGGTTTATATGTTTAATGTAATTTGTAGATGAAATGCTTTTAATTTGGTTCAAATACAGATATGGAGCCAGTTGTTACTAAACCACAAATATCGAATGTAATACACTATAATGAACAATGAACAGCATTAACACTTGCAAATAGCTGTAAGTGTCACAAAGCAGGTTACTACCTTAGAGTATTTCAAAGCATGTGTACACTACACCAAATAACCATGATGGGGGAGGATTCTGGGGAAACCCCTGCATTAAAAATCGTACTTGGACCCAGGGTACTCGGTGTATAAATGGCCATAACAAGGACTACAGTGGTTCATAAGTGGTCTGTGTATCAGTGCACTCAGTGCTGGTCATGACAAATAAAAGATCTGCAAATTATCTTAATAAAAAACCTTTTTTACACACACTGGGGCTTTTGTAAGTTGCTCAGTGCCTAAGCTGCTTTGGTGGACTAAAGCTTGGGATTTTGGAGGTGAATGAGGCAGCAGTTGGAGGCTCAGCTGGGGGTCGAGTCAAGGCCAGGTAGGGTCAGAGAGGGCTGCCCATCCTGAGCAGGACCAGTGGAAACAGATCTGAGGCTTGTTTAAAGCAGGAGTGGCGTCTGAGCCAACACTAGAGCTCATCAAAGCTGCAGGGTCAACCACCCTTCATTTTCTTTTTGTACCATCTGTAGTACACATATACCATGTAAACCTCCCAGACCACCTGTCACCCTTTGCTACCACATGTGCGTCGTCTGTTCCATATGCTACAGATAAAGAACTACATACTGAAATTGTAGAATTACAGTATGCTGCTTCGTGAAGGGTAGAGCTGTAAAAATAGACATTTAACTCGCCTGTTCATGTTTACACTTGGACTTCAGTGAACCAGTACCCATGTGGAGCTTGGTTTGAAGGCTGATCATACTTAAAGCCAGGGCCGCCTGGTGCAATCACAATTTATTGGCACGTTTCATTACTGATTCCTGACCCATGAAGCATAGGGAGAGCCCAGTCGATGGAGCTAATCCTGCATGCAGAATAGCAGTGATTTTTCCTTCTGCTTGTCATTACATTGCTTTTAATAGAGGAGTATATCGACTCATGTTTACCGCTGCTTGCTTGCTCTCTCTGGCCTTGCTGGCCTTCATGGTTTGCTATATGATAAATTCATATAGCAGAGAATGCAAAAATAGTTGCATTCAATCATTCATTCATACATTATATTTTGCTTAATCCTCTACTAGGGTCGCGGGGGGGCTTCCCCATACCCATCCAGGGAGAACATCCCAGGCACTGGGAAGATACACCGAGAACAGGGCACCAACCTATCGCTGGGATGGTGACATTTTATTTTACAAATTTTAGTTACCTGCCACTACAATTTTGTATTTTGGAAACTGTGACTATGTGTTACTACTGTTGATATTGGTCAGCCATAGTGGTCAGGGAAATTGGTATTCAGAATCTGGAGGGCTTGGATACTCTCGAGTTGTATGCTTTCTATGGATCCAACTCTCTCTTGATTAATGGAGTCACAAAAAAACAGTTTTTCGTAGGATTGTGGAACAGTCGTAGACTTGTTAGGTAGTTGTAGGCTTGTGGTTAACAAATCAGCCATATGACTTAAAGGGCTCTCGTTTGATTCTCGGTCCCACCAAGTACAATAGCTGAAGTGCCTTTGGGCAAGGTACCTAACCTCAATTGTTCCATGTGAAACAATGTGTGTTTTACTGCACAGGTGGGATAAATGTGGAGGACAAATTCCTCTGTGTGTTAAGCACAGTAGGCAAAATAGATAATTTAATCACTTTAACAGAACACTCAACAGGTGAGTCAATTACCTCTCTTGTTTCCTCCGCTGCACCTACTATTTACAAACTTGCTTCTGCTCAGTCATCACTACCACAAGAAAATATCATGCTTACTTGCTACAGGTATATACAAACCGGATTCCAAAAAAGTTGGGACTAAACACTAAACAAATTGTGAATAAAAACTGAATGCAATGATGTGGATATGGCAAATGTCAATATTTTATTCGTAATAGAGCATAGATGACAGATCAAAAGTTTAATCTGAGTAAATGTAACATTTTAAAGGATAATAAATATGTTGGTTCAAAATTTCAGTGTCAACAAATCCCCAAAATTTGGGACAAGTAGCAATAAGTGGCAACAAGTAGCACTGGGCCAGGGGTCTTTTAAAATGGAGTGTGGCAAAATGGAAGACTGGTCTGTGGTCAGATGAGTCACGATTTGAAGTTTTTTATGGAACACAGGGACCCCATGTCTTTCGGACCAGAGAGGACAAGGACAACCCAAGTTGTTATCAACAATCCGTTCGGAAGCGTGTATCACTGATGGTATGGGGCTGCATGAGTGATTGTGGCATGGGTCAGCTTGCATGTCTTGAAAGGCAACATTAATGCAGAAAACTATGTTCAGGTTCTAGAACAACATATGCTCCCATCTAGACGTCATCGCTTTCAGGGAAGACCCTGCATTTTTCAACTAGATAATGCCAGACCCCATTCTGCAGCAATCACATCATGGCTACGTAGGCGAAGGATCCGGGTACTAAAATGATCTGCATTCCAGATCTTTCACCTATAGAGAACATTTGGCGCATCATAAAAACGAAGGTGCGACAAAGAAGGCCCAAGACAATTGAACAGTTAGAGGCCTGTATTAGACATGAAAACTTGAGAAACTGGTATCCTATGTCCCCAGACGTCTGTTGAGTGTCGTAAGAAGAAGGGGGGATGCCACATCACTGCATTCAGATTTTATTCACAATTTGTTTAGTGTCCCAACTTTTTTGGAATCCAGATTGTAATACTTGTTAACTGACCCACAGTGATGTTACACAGGTACTACATGACAATTATATGAATTCAGTACATTTTGTCTTTTTGTAGCATAGTGTTCCAGGTGGACATGTACCTACCTACCTGAGCAAAATAAAGCTTATTGAATCTCATGGACTTGTTCTCCTGCCCTAAAGTTCCCATTGTGGACACATGGAGAGGGTTTTGATGGACACTCTGACTTCTCAGCCCCACACACAGCGGGGTACAATGGACTGTGTTCAGTGACTCGAGAAAAGATTCACATCAGACTTTATTTACTTTCAGCCTAAATTCCCTCTGTTTGCTTTAGAACCCTGAATAGTTTCTACACAAGACACACAACGCAGGCTTGTTGGGAGAAAACATTAAAGATCAGGACTTTAAACACATCTGATGTGTATAGTTTCTATTTGAACTTCTATAAACCTAGTTTATTGTATGGTGTTTAAAGTACATCGTCTGCATCATGCCCCATTTCGTACCGCACCTTCTCTATGTGAACCTGCGAGAGCCTGGTAAAGGAAGTACAGGCATTAGATAAAGTAATATAGTGAAATTGTATTCAGCCGAGCAGCAAAAGTCCTTAATGGGCAGTAAATGAACTGGTGTCTGGCTGAATGATGTGTCTGTACAGCATGTAGTATGTTTGTCTTCTGCAAGCAAATGGGAAAATTCAATACGTGCGGTTTTGGTTTGTGATTTTCATCCAGTTTTATTGATATTACACTCCGATGTCTCTAATGTACTTTGAAATTAAAGCCTAGAACAAATAAACCACGGAATGGTTTAGTTCGACAACATGGAATGTAGATTTTGGACTCAAAGTTGCGTCTCTTGCAGATAAAACAGAGACATTCATTCTACAATAGAACATGCTGTTGAAATAGAAAAGGTTCCCGCAAATGTGCTACACTCGTATATTGAGTTGATTTCACCTTTCTGTCTGGCTTAATGGGGTTTAGGAGACCATGCTTAATGGTTTGCCCATTAGCACTAGGACTATGGGTTTGATTCACAATCTGTGAATCAAACCCATGTGTTTACATGTTCTCCCAGTGTCCATGTGGATTTTCTTCATGGTCTTTGGTTTCCTCAAAAAACCTCCTCAAAAAACATTTATTGTAAGTGTATATAGGTGAATGTACTGCTGTAAACCCTAAACCTAGGTGTGTGAGTGAGTGATTATGTGCTCAGAAATATTGGTTCTGGTTGTATCTACTTAGCACCTTAAACGTTCTCCCCTGGATGGGCAAGGGTATTGGAGGGTATTGCATGCAGTCATAGCTCCTTTGGTCTGGTGTGCTGGATCCAGGAAAACAGCCACCGAAAATCATGCATCCTCCACTGTAGTTTACAGTAGGTGTTATACTGAGGAACCATCCCTCCACCCTGCATGATGTACTATGTATGTCATGTCAGCACAGTTCCTGCCCAGGAGTTGGAACTGATTAGGGTTTTTGCTGAGCAACCCTGTGAGTATTTGTAATGGGAGAAAAGCTGTTCTGTTATTAGTTGGTCTAACTGTTAACTTCTGCAGAGACATGTAATTTACCCCCTGAATAAAGCTCTTAAGATCTTTTTAATGCATATCTTCTTTATTTGACTTTGTTGTTTTCTCCTCACATAGTCAGAGCTTGAGAAACGTTTGTGGAATGATTCTTTGTTTGTGGATCAGTTTGTTTGTGGATCAGTTTCCTAAATCAGTGTCAAGCATAATCCTGGTAACTGATGCCTGCCACACCCAAAACATGCAAAGCCCAACTCTGTAATAACATGTTTATGTACTAATTAGCTGATCAGGTGCATCGGGTACAAAAACGACACCAAAAATACCTTCCAGGTGTCTCTGCATGATGTTCTTATCGCCTCAGGTGCACAATAAAGGTACACATGGTGGTCCTGATGCTGTGGATGATTATCTATACTGCAGCGACATTCATAAGGTTAAGTTTTCCTGATACAATGTGGCCCTAATCAGGTTCATATGCGGGCCACACCTTTCAACTGGGAGCGTCATTCACTGCAGCAAGTGAGCCAGATGAACATGGGGATGTGGGCCACATCACAGGGAGGACATGCAGTTTTCACACTTGCAGTTTGCACACTTCTTGCTGAATAGTTTGTTTAGTTTCTTACGCTATATCTCTTTTCAACTTGCAGGCATTTCCTGTTTAAGACTCCATCTGGAAGTACTCCATTGTTCAGCAGCTCCTCTCCAGGCTACCCTCTCACGGGTGGCTCAGTCTACTCGCCACCACCACGCCTCCTGCCCAGGAACACCTTCTCCAGGAGCTCCTTCAAGCTTAAGAAGCCCTCCAAGTACTGCAGCTGGAAATGTGCCGCCATGTCTGCCATTGCTGCTGCTGTCCTGCTCACGGTTCTGCTCTCCTACTTCATAGGTAAGCTTGGACCACAAGGCCATGCTGGAGGAAAGGTGTGTGACAAGTGAGCTGAAGTAGTGTTTGTGTTAAACCCAACTGACTACAGTTATGGCTGCAGCCAATTTGTAGTGGTTGCCATCTCCTCCATCACGTTCGGTGATGACTAAGTTTGGAATCTGCTACATTTCCTTTTAATGAGATAATATTTTGTCAATTGTAATTACTGGATCCTCCAAATTTCACGGTGGTTTAGACCAAACAGCAGCATAGCTCTACCTTATATCATAGTAGTACTGCATGTAACAATATTAGCATTATAAACTTTGAAGAACCTCATAATCCAAAGGATTAAATTTTTTAAAGGTCTGTTTGATGAGCAACCCAATAAGCCTACGACATAAAACGGAGACGTTTTATTTGGAAACGTTTCAGTTAAACCAGTTAGTCAGTGCCAGTCTTGTTGGATCACTTGGAACTACTCACGGTTCCCTTTTAGTCGTGTGCTGACGCAGAGCTTTTATGGGCGCTGTGTTTTTACGGGCACTGTGTTACAGATTTGTTCACTGGCATCTTGTCTAAATCATGCTGTGGAAGAGAAGGTGCTAATTGTGTCGCTGCTTTATTCCCACGTGCGAGATTAAATGACAATACTGATTCCGGAACACAAACACATCAAAGACAATTCAGTGCTTTATTTGGACAAACAAAAATAGTTAAATGGGAAGATTATAGGAGAAGATGAATACTGCCAAAAAGAAAAAACCAACATGGGTTCTATACTTTCGGAATAGTCTTCGTTAATTCATTTATTACCTTCCACTTAATCCTTTACGAGGGTCACGGAGAGTTCCCCATGCTCATCAAGGGGAGAACATTTTAGGCCCTGGACAGGACACCACTCTATCGCTGGGACTAGTCTTCATATTTTGAATTTATATTTTACTTATACAGTACCAGGCAAAAGTTTGGACATGCCATCTATTTCCTTCTTTTACCATATAGATCAAAGGTCACTAAGAAGACTTTGTTCACTGCGGACTTAAACCGATAAACTATTGATTTAATTTTTGTTAAGTGATGGAACTTTTCTTGTCTTTACAGTACAGGCTTCTGTAAACTCACAGACCAAGTGCATGCACATGATGTGACCAAAGGCGCTCTTTAGTCAGTCAGATCTGTGCAGGTTTTTGAACCTAGACTGTCCACAGGCGAGGTATGAAGCAAGATGCAGCAGATAAAAATAAACTGAGTCAAAGAAAGTCTAATTCAAAAGGCATGCGCTAAAAAAAGTAGACGACAAAATGCAACTTTTAAACCCAGAACGGTCCGAGACATGTTTATTTATTCTACATTTATTCTACTTTTCAATGACTTTTTCTTTTACACGTATGCCTGCTTCATGACCCACTTTTTTCAAAGGCAATCTGTTTCTTTTTAAGTTTTATATTTTTCTTCAGTTTAGAATTGAAAAAATATGAAATATTGAAATATATTAAATGAAATTTGTAATTTGTTTTGATTTTCAGTTGTTACCATGAACTAGGTTACTTCAGAACACATGTATCCATACTTATGGCTTACCCTGTAGAACTGATAACATGGACAATTAATGTGTAAACCCAGAGCGAGCTTGTGAATCAGTGGAGGGCCGAATGTCAAAAATAAAATGAAAACTGACCTTTCATTCAAATGAAGCTCCATCAGCCACAAAATCATGAGACTTACATCGTTTCTGTCAACAAGGGAGATCTCTGAAAGCCTCATATCAAACCTTAATCACAGCATAACTGATGTTATTTAGTCATTGGAATTTAATTAAACTGATGTAATTGTCTGTCTCTTAGTTGATTCTCCTGCTAGAGATCAGTCTCCCTCCCTTTCAACACATCTCCAAACAGAACCTGCAAAGGATAAAGACCATGCTCCATACAGGAGACCCAAGACAGGAGTATGAAACTCTGTCTTTATTAAGTTAAAGCAACGGAGTTGACGAAGCAACACCGTTTGGGAGGGGAGGCAGAACTGAATGCCCAAGGAAGGGTATTGAAGCAACTGCTGGAGGGTCTGCTAATGGTCTGGGTGCAGGTATTTGAAGGGGTGAAAAACGAAGGGTAAACAGCGCTGACCATAGAGTAATGTTACTGACCCAATTACAGTGATGTGGGCACATAGAATAGACACTTGCAAGCCACACAGGCACGTTCTCCAGCGAGGATGCACTGCTCCGGCCCGCCTCTCGAAATCCAGAGATTAGGGGTAATGAAAGTTGGGCAGGTTAGATCCTGCCAGCGCCTTCCTTGTCTTCCTTACTCCCAAGGCAGAAAACCAAACATACTAAACCCTAACCCTGGCACCATTCAAAATTAGGTAAGCACATGGAATGCCACCTACTGGGGTAGGTTGGGCACCTGCTGGGTGGTGTGACTGTCACAGAGCTCCTGTTTCTGGCTTCATTTCTACACTCGCATTTCTTTTAATACCTGCATACCGACCATTAGCAGAATCATTAGCAGGTGCGTCGGTTACCTTCATCACGTACTTGGCTCCACCTTCCCCTTTCGAACTAGACTCCATCCCAAGCCGAAGCTTATTTGTGTCAGAATTTGACGAACACATTGACCTGTAAAGGAGCCCCACAAGCTTTCCAGGCTCCACCTCTCATTCACAAATGACTAAAAAATAAATGTGTCCTGACTTCTTTAGAGTAGGTGTGTATCTTCAAAGGGTTTACTTTACAGAACTAAAGTAAATTAGTAGTGAATTTCTTTACTGCAAAGTTGCAGCAGATAGAAGGTCATGGTCATTGTTCTGTCCTGCGTTCTGTTCTTTCCTTGATTTACTTGTCAGACTGACATTTAGAACAGAGTCAAAGACTTCAATGGATCTTTGATAAAACCTTGATGTCTTTCACTGTTGCATTTCTCAGTGGATCAACCCACTCAAACTGCAAGGTGGATGCATTTTAGCTGACAACAGGTTGGTGGAGGTACGATGATAATGCAGTGGATTCTATCTGGTTCTGTTATGTAAATCAATGCTGTAATCAGGATACCTTTTACATTTACAAACTGCTGGATGTTTTAACTGCTGTTGAAGCCCTGTTTGTGTCACCACTGATACTCTCTGACGCATCTTGCCTCTTTACGGGATGCGTCAGATATCTTTACTTGCCTTCCCTGGCTGTTTGTTCTTGTTCCGTGTGTCAAGTGCTGGACCGAGACAAGACCTTAACCCAAAGTGTGGAACAAGGAAGGGATCACAGCTCCACCGTCTTTTCCGTACATACAATTCCGTCTGCATCTATGCAATCGGCTTTGCACTTTGCCCAGGGTTACCTGACATCCACTCTTTATGGTATAGCCAGTTGTGAGTGCCATCCTTACCACCAAGGAACCTTCTGACCTCCTGTCCCTCCTCGGACTTTTATGCAGGAGCAGTAGGTAGCCAACAGGTTGCCAGCACTCTTGCAGGCAGGGGCACTGTTGGAAGTTGTCAACTGGAAGTTCGACATAACCAAAATCTCCTTGTCACACCTACACTGTATAATCCTTTTTAAGTGTAGGTATGATTTTAATCAAACTGTCTTTTGTGGTCTCGGCCACTGTCTTGACCTAAAATCAGCATTCCAATTTGTCCCAAATGTCTTAATTAAACTTGTACAGTGCACATAAGCTTTCATAGTACTAGTGGACGTCTTTGTCTTCATTATCTGTAACAAGGGCCACAGAGGCTTCACTCATCCGGAACAACACAAATTATCAAAAACTGTTTATATAAGGAGTTCAGTTCATGGCTCCTGCAAAGAACAGCAGTCTGCAAGAAAGGACGCAGCCCTGTGTGCATATTTGTTCCGCTTGAGTATATGTTCTAAGAGCAGGGATGCATGCAGTGCAGCTATGTAGTTCAATAAAGGTAAAAAAAAATAAAAATGGCTGATGTCCAACACTGATCTCAGTGGTAAATGTCACTGAGCACTGAGTTTGAAGCAGCCAGACAGAGTTCCAAACAATTACTGCAAACACTTCCAATGGTATGCATGAGTGGATCCTCCATTTCTCAAGCTCTGCACCAAGGAGGTGCAGCCTTTTCCATTTCAGTTTCTTTCCCGTCCTTTAGCATGGCCTGTGGTTAGAAACAAATGTATTTCTTTGAGCTCCATATAAAAAAAGGAGCTTATTCATTCGGTCGCAGGTTAATCTCCTGGTTTATTAAGTTCGCTCACTCAGGTGTGGCTTGTTTCGCGTGTGTGTGTGTGTGTGTGTGTGTGTGTGTGTGCCATTTGTTGTGTTAGTACAGCGATGAAGACTATGTTCTTTGCAAAACAGCAGCACATCCTGCAGTTTATTCACATTTACAAGATAATTGGAAAGGTCACATTTTTAAACCTCTTATTGAATGCAAATGGCCTCCATCCAGCTGTGTGTCCACTTACACTGATCCACAACAACGACACATAGCCCAACTCTAACCTAGTGTTTGTTTTGTATCATTGTAAATGATATTAGTGAATATTTATTGTTTGCATTTTTTCTTCTCTTCATCAAAACCCAATCCTTCTTTGGATCTACAATACATTGTCAACCTGATACCTCCCTTCATTAAAACATAACACTGTGTGTGGGGCTTAATATGCAGAAGGTGGAGACAAACAAACGGTTGAGATCAGGGACTGACAGTTCAGTCTTTTTTATAATCTGTGTCAGTGCAAAATGAAGAGAGAAGTAGAGGCGCAGTGCTTCTTCATTGGGCTTTCTACTCGACGATCGCAGCACTCACTGCCTCGCTGTTAGCAAGCTACTCTGCTACTTCAAGGTGCTACAAGCCATGCATGCTCCCGCTTTTTGCAAACACTAAAACTACATCTCCCAGAATCTGTACTCGCGTACAGCAGCTAGGAGGACAAAAGCCTCCTCTAGGTTGTCTTCAGCATCCAGCAGTAGGAGGATAGTTTTCACTGTAAGTGTCATGGGCTTTGGGGTAGAATGTGTACATGCCCTAAGGCAGCGGTTCTCAACCTGTGGGTCGCGACCCCGGCTGGGGTCAAATGACCAAAACACAGGGGTCGCCTAAAGCCATC
>JAOUQT010008106.1:0-12311 GCA_025769995.1 Xyliphius kryptos | reverse complement strand
ATAAGCTGCACTACCTGAGCAACTTGTGTGGGTTGTAGACACCGCCTCATGCTACCTCTATGCTGAGAGAACTGACCCAAACATCAGGCAGGAAGGATGAGAACAGAGAAAAGAGGTGTGGTCACCACCTGCAGAAGAGCAATAGATAGGGGCAATTTAGAGCAGCCATTTCACCTTGAATCCATGTTTTTGGAGTTTTATGGACAAAGGGAGAACATGGAATCTCCACCCAGATCACGGAGTGGTAACGCTGGGCGTTGGACTATCAATCAGTAGGTTGTGCGTTCAAATCCCAGGCCCACTGTAGTTACCAATGTGGGTCCTTTAGAAAGGCCCTCAACCCTCACTGCTCCAGGGGGGTCACTGTATTCCTGTGGCCCCTGTAAGTAGCTATGGATAAAAGCGTCAGCTAAATAAGCGAATGATTCAAACCTGGATCCACAGCACTGCGAGGGAGAACATGCTAACCACTATGGCACCATGGCGCCGATATAACAGAACCAATTGAATTGTCACCTAAACCCTGAAGGTTAAACGGCGAGAATGTGTAAATTAGTTAATCAAAGCTTTAATTCTGTTGTATTTATTTGAGCTAAAAGGTTTCACTCGAACCCTGGCACAAACCTCCATGTTGGAATAAGACATTAAGCCGCAGGATGTTTATTCCGGTGTTTTAACAATTAGCCCCGAAGAACAACATGCTGCTCAATTCTTTCCTCGTCGCTAAAAGATATTGTGCTGAAGCTCGGAATCGGCGCGCCGCTCCAAATTAATATTCTCGGAATATTGGAAATCCGCTCCCCTGCGTCTGCTGGTGTTTTCTTCATAACGCTGCGCCGCGGCTGATGGCAAATCCTGTGCAAACAAGCAACACGCCTCGAGTCGTTCCGGTGACTGACGGCTGGTTTTATTACAGACATACACAACAGGCGTGCCGCTGCGAGGGGAGCGATTTGATCTCGCGTTTAACATCTCTATTTAAACTTTTATAGAATACGTTTCAAGACAAAACTGCGCAAGCAAAACTCCAAACCGAGGGTCTGTCACCGAAGGACCGAGGAGAACCATCAGGGTACCTGATGTACGGTACTGATCCAGTGGCAGTGGTTCAGAAGTTCAGTCAGTATACATCATGTGGAGATCCAAAGTGCTTTGACGTGAATCTTTTAACAACATTTTTATTTGTATTTTGCTTCCTGTGGGGTTCAGGGTCATGTGACTGATGTCTATTACCATGGCGGAAGAATCACCAATCAGGCCTCTGTGCTGACCGACACAGCAAACCTTCTTGCAGGCACAGCTGGCATTGATGTGCCATCCTGAATAAGCTGCACTACCTGAGCAACTTGTGTGGGTTGTAGACCCGTTGTAGAGAAAGGCACCACCTACCAGACATGGGCTTATGGAACATCTGGCCATACAGGTAGCACAATGGGGTCTTGGGGGTGAGACTTGGGGTTCCATCATTTGCCCAACGGCGGAAACGAGAGTTCTACGGCCTGTAACGCTGAACGTCAATCACTTGGGTCTGGAAAATCCTGTCTTCAAACTTTACCTCGTCCATGCAGGTTAAACGCAGAATAGGGAGGACGTGTATCACAGACGACCCGTGAGGTCGGGGGTTGGGTTGATGGCGACACTTGCAGCTCTCCCAGCTTCGGCCACACGGAAAAAAGAGATGCCAATGAGATAGTGTACAGCAGGAGAACCATGTGTGTGTTGAAGCACCTTCTGCACAGCGTGATATAAAGATTTCCAACTGAAATATTGTATCTATTGAGATCTAGGATGTTTTATTTTAGTCTTCCCTTTGTTTTTTGGAGCTGAGTATTTTATAGGGAGCTTTGTGGCAATTAATATGTGGAATGAATATAGTGAGTTGTGACAACGGTGTACACACGCTTGCTTTCTTACATGATTTTTAATCAGTAGGTTTTTTAAGGATACGGTATGACGGAGCCAAGATTCAGCCAAGACCCCAGTTCATCTCACGTGTTGCGTTTGATGGCGATAGTGAGGCTAACAATCATTAGCTTTTCCAACCACAGGGCCAAATTTCAGCCTTATAGGTACTTGGGAAGACCTCACTGTGACATTGGAGGCGTCTTACGTCGGATGGCGATATTGACTGAACCATCGTAAAAGCGAGAAACGTTTTTACTTAATTTTACTCCAAGGACATGATGTAACCACGATGCCAAATTTTAGCCTTGTAGGTACTCAGGAAGTGAGAGAATTAGTGAGATGCTACAGTTCCCTCCAGTGTTCATCACATGGAGCATCAGCTCAAACCCTAAAACCATGATGGGCTTCGGCACACCTCTGCTGTATAGTATCGCAGAGTACATCTCTCTCTCTCTCTCTCTCTCTGTACGTTCAATGATTAGCAGCTACATTTGGTGGAGAAAGGCATGTGTCAGCACTCAATTCTCCCTTCATGAAACATTGAGCGGCGCATTAATCCAACGCCCGGTTTGTTGGAAACAATTCATCCATTAGTTCGTCCTCAGGAGGAAAACACGCTGCTGATGGAAAATTACCTTCTGCTCGTCAAATTTGCAAACGTGACGAGACGTGAAAAAGATTTCAAGACGCCGGACCGTAGACGCGTGACGGAGCGTTACGTTGACGTTGGGTTTATTGGTAAATGATCTGCCTGATAAATCAAAATGCTGGAACGTGACAAGACATCAGAGAAAACCTACCTGGAATTCATACGAGGACGTCATTCAGCTGATGCTTTCATCCAAAGCGTCCCAGTGGAGCAGCGAGAGGGTGAAGGGCCGGGCTCATGGGCCCACGTTTGGTGAAAATGGGGGTCTTTAGATCACGAGTCTGACACTTTAAACGCATGTCAGATGTGTACGTTATACATATACGGCTACAGTTATATAACATTTGGTCATTTAGCGGACGCGTTTATCCAAAGCGACTTACAAGTATCCCTCTTAATATTTGGGGTAAGAACACAGGGGTACATACAGAATCCCTGGAGCAATGAGGGTTAAGGTTCTTGCTCAAGGACCCACATTGGAAACTTCAGTGGTCCTGGGATTTGAACCCACAACCTTTGGATTGCTAGCCCAACACCCTAACCACTTAGCTACCTCACCCTCTGAACGTATATACAAGCCCTTTTGTGGACAAAACCCTGACCACGACCCTCTGGACATGGATACATGACCTTTTAAATGCTCTCCTGAATGAATAACGACGCTCCAAGATCTCACGGAACGGTGATCCAAAGCTCCTGAGGTAAATGACCCAGTCCTCCTACACACCAAGCTCGCACACCCAGGTGTGTAAGTAAGTCATACTGCAACGGTCATATACATGTAAGCACCTGGCCATGAACCAAAGAACCAAAGAACCCCATCCAACACATTTGGGATGAATTAGAACGGAGACTGTGAGCCAGGTTCTCTCATCCAACACGGCTGTATGACCTTTTAAAATGTTCTCCTGAATAAATAACGCTCCAAAATCTCCCAGAATAGTGACCCAAGGCTCCTGAGGGTACACTACGGGACCGACCCCGTCCTCCTGACTATTCATTACGATGTTTCTCAAAAATAAAGCCAATTTTAAGTTTCATCCAGCAGCAAAACTTCAACGTCAGCATGTGAGTTCCTCAACGTGAAAAAAAAACACCCACGCGGCAAATTCCCACCTCACGGCAAATTCCGCCGTCAGGCAGCTTGTGACTTCCTTATCATTATGCCGCCAAACGACTGAAGTGTGTGATCCTCCTCCCCGCCGCCCCTGCCTCTGTCAGTCAGGCATGCAAATGGGAGTCGTGAGGAGCTTCCAGTGACACGCCGGCAGCGCGCGCTGCCTCCGCCCGGGCCGAATAATATGCCACGGGAGGCCCTATCTCACTGGCAGAACAAAGCGCGCCATCCGACCCGATAACAGCTTAGTCTCCCCGCCGTCCCGCTGTCAGTCACAATCCCACATCTATTTAAATATCTCAGGAACGGCGGCCCCCAAATCTTCTTCCCCGATGTCTCACAACAGTGCGTTGTGTGTGATAACAATAATGGAAAGGCACTTTTTCTTCTGAATTGTAAAGATGCAGTTAGTCAGAGAGGAGCGCGTAGTCACTCACTTGTTTGTTCATTCAGTCGCTGTAGTTGGGTTTCTGAAAAGATAGCGCATACAATTCAACACTGAATAAATTTGGCGGTGGTGGTAGTGGGGGGGGTGTATGGAGAATGAGGATATGGGTGAGTACCAAAGCCCAGGATCACAAGATGGGAAATCAAGTTGTGCTTTCAAACGATAGACTAATTAACTTCCCGTTTAGTAGTTTAGCAACAGAGCAACAAAATCAGGAACTAAACGATACGGGGTTTTTACAGATGCCGCATCCATTGATGGTTCCTTTTGTTCTTTCTCCTTTCATGTGGTCGAGCAAAGCGGCGTTCGGCTCAAAACAGCCGACACGTTTTCTCTCCGCCGCCGAACGCTTTGATCCTTGACTTTGATCCGTGACCCCGAAGGAGCGGGGAAGAAAATTGATTTTCCGCTTTCAGACGGGATCTGCGCACGATGACCTCGGCAATGTCAGAAAACATTGGCGGACGCGATCTCCTCATGCCGGGCCTGACGGACCCCCATCACTTTAAACAGGCATCTTGCCTCTGCTGCTGAATCAGTTAACCGGGGGGCGTCGGCCATTCCTCGCCATTCCGCTTGAGATACGCAGAAGGAGTGTGTAAGTGCTCTGGAGTAAAGCCAGTGGCAATAAACTCATTGCTCCAGTGAGTCCCACCTGCAATATACAACGTTCTAACATCTAACGTTAGGAACACCCCTTTTTTTCTTTTTTTCTATATTACTAGTGGAATACCCGTGATGCGCTACGGTGGAGAACTTGGTAACGACGTAAAAAGCAAATTTTATTTGGAATGAGTGATGGCTTTGGAGTTGATATATTCAAAATGCAGATATTATTATGGAGTGAGGTTTGAGACCACGGCGTTCACACGGTTTCTATACAATAAGGAATGACGGCGCCAAGTTTCAGCTTTGTAGGTACTCGCCAATTCATCCGAGGTGTTGCGTACGATGGCCATAGCGGGGAAGTGAGAACCCATTCTGACGGGGTCACTGAAGACGCAATCGCCAAGTTTTGGACTTTTAGGTACTTGGTGAGACCCCGAGGTGACCCTAAGGGGGTTTTGCGTTTTGCGATATTGAACGAACCATCACATTTAGGAAAGTGAGAAGCAGGTGTTTGTTTCAAGGACATGCAAATCACAATCCTAAAGTTCCGCCATGTTACTCGGGAAGTCAGAGAATTGAGTGAGGGAGTCAGTGAGAGCTTTGCCTTTTATTAGTATAGCTGACCTTCGGCTGTCGTTCTCAAGGCCCTCGTTCCTGAACGCTGACAGTGAGCAAGGTCTTCTCATTTATTCAGCATGTATTCGACTGAATGTTCCCCATGGATCTGCCATGTTCTGCCTAGAATCCTCCTGTTCATATATTTTTTGACTAAATGTGTATGTACAGCTATTGAGTCACGATGTCCTGAAATGTTAAAGCTTCAAGTATCAGCACTAAACAAGCCTTTTGAATTAAATGTTTCTCAAAAGCTCAAGGCCAAAGTAAGAATTTCTCTCCGTTTGAAACCATGTTCTTTTCAAATGGTGCTCGTCCATCTGTTCATCTGCAATGCACCCATTCATAGTTCGTCCTCTGAAGCACCAAAACACATTCTCCAGATGTTAGGCTCGATGCCCGTTGTGCCGGCAGATGTTGCATCACACCTGCAGGACCTGCACATATATACATATAAACAGCAAAGCCCTCACTGACTCACTCACTCATCACTAATTCTCCCTCTTCCCAAATACCTACAAGGCTGAAACTTGTCATCGTGATTCCCAATCATCTCACCTTCCTACGTTCATCAATGGTTTGTTCGCTATCGCCATCGATTGCAAGACCCCGTCAGGGTCACGTTGGGGTCTTCCCGAGTACCTACAGATCTAAAACTTGGCGCCGCCATTCCCGTTCATGTCCTTAAAAAAAATGATTGCTTCTCCGTATCCTTAATTTGATGGTTCGTTCAATATCGCCATCGAACGCAAGACAGCTTCAGTGTCACATCGTGGTCTTCCCGAGTACCTGCAAGACTAAAACCTGGCACTGTGATTACCTACCATGTCCTTGGAAAATCTAACAGGTTCTCGCTTTCCTACGTTCAATTGTTTGTTCGCTACGCCATCGAACGCAACATCTTGACTGGATTCGGGGTCTTGGTGGGTACCAACAAAGCTGAAACTTGGCTCAGTCATTCCTTGGAAAACCTACCGATAAATTCACATAAGAAAGCAACTGCGTGGACACCGTCGTCACAACTCACACTGTATTCATTCCGGAAATTATAAATCGGAATGAATATAGTGTGAAAGCCAACACTCATTCAAATTCAATCGCGTTTCAACTTTCACTGTTCCGCACCGTAGCGCAGCACGGGACTTCCGCTTTATTCTCAGACCTTAAGTATTAATTGTGTGGTCCATCGACAGTCCCGTGTGCCCAGAACGCCTTTCTTGTTTTTGGATTTCCATCACAAACAGCAATGCCACGGCGGCCGGGGTCCAGCTTCATAGTGCGACCAGAGTAATAACGGGCTTGCGCATTCAGCTGGTGCCTCCCGTGTGCCAGGAGGAGTCTACAGCCCCACAGCCCTCTATATAATTCAGTGATGTATATATTTTTTAACAGCAAAGACCCACAGAAGTAGCAGTGTGCTGTAAGCCTCTGCAGTCCACATGTACACAGACCACTTTCTTTTATATACAGAACAGAGGCGGTAAGGAGAACCGCACATAACCCATCACCCCCCCCCCCAACCCCCATTTCTGAGGCAAGTGTTGCAGCTCTTACTTAACACGTCAAACAACTAAACCACACAATGTGCCGTCTACATCGGCGGCCTTGACGTCTGTCTGAACATTCACGGCTGTGTCCTTGACGATGACGGCCGTGATGCAGCTCAGGCTTCATCTGACCACAGCGGAGATATTTGGAAATCCGTTCAGGTACAGATTTCCAGAGGGACTTCAGACCGAACCCTTTATTAAGACAATGCACTATTGAATTTTTCCTCCTCTGTTTGAAAGCTGTCCTGTTTCTTATAACGGAGTAAAACTTCAGCAGAACTCTGAATCTAATTGGTGCACTTTCCCTTTACCTTCGCTCCCATTATGGTATTGAGCCAAAGCGGCTCAGAGGCGATAATGGGCTGCCCATAAGGCTTTGCTCAGGTGATGCTGCCCATGTGCTGCTTTTACAGGAAATAAAAACATAATGACTGCTAGCAAAGCCGTGCTGCGCTCTGGTGGAGAACTTGATAACAACGTAAAGATTGAAACGCAATTGTTTTTAAATGAGTGGTGGCTTTGGAGGTTATATATCTGAAATTGATTTAATTAAAGGCAATAAAAAATCTGAAATTAGTATAGTGCGAGTTGTGACTACGGCGTCCACGCGCCTGCTTTCTTACGTGAATTTATCAGGTTTTAGGAGGACACGATAAAGAACGATGGAGCCAAGTTTCAGCTTTGTAGGTACTCGCCAAGACCCCGATCGATGGCGTAGCGAACAAACGATTAAATGTAGGAAAGCGAGAACCTGTTGGATTTTCCAAGGACATGGTGGGTAATCACGGTGCCAAGTTTTAGTCTTGCAGATAGTTGGGAAGACCCGATGTGACCCTAAAGGTGTCTTGCGTTCGATGGAATTTGTGGAATGAAGATAGCGTGAGTTGTGACTACGGCGTCCACGCGGTTTCTTTCTTACCTGAATTTATCAGTAGGTATTAAAAGGACACGTTAAGAAACGATGGAGCCAAGTTTCAGCCGTAGGTTCTCGCCATGACACCAATCCATCCGAGGTGTTGCGATCGATGGTGGTAGCGCGGGAACAATCCAATGTTGGAAAGCGAGAACCCATTTTTCCCAGCAAAAACACACGGCGACGCCCTAAATCAAGTTTGAAGATTTTGTTTTTGTCCAGAACCTGAACCGGGCGTGAACCATTCTGATGTCATCTGTGTAAATAGGACTTGTATTTCCAAATTTGCCGGTTATTTTGTTGCTGATAATAAAATCCAGAACGCAAAGTCTGTCTTTTCCTCTAAGAGAGTGCTTTAGTTGTTTTATTATTTTATTTATTCATTAATTCCCTACTCCTTACCAACTTTTGATCCCCTTTTCTTTTTCCTTCTTTTCTATACTCTCTTTGTCCCTCTCTCCATAGTCGGTGACCGAGTGGGGATGGGTGGGTTTAACTGGGTTTTACCTCTATATATTTTTTATTTATTCATTTTTTTGATAGGGTGGGGGTTGATAGTAGTCAAGTCTTTGGGGAGGTTGTTATCTGGGAAAATAGTTTGTTTTACTATCACTTATAAGGTTCTGTGTTGGTTTCCATGCACACCTGTGTGTATTTATGGGAATTTATTTATGTACAATGGTGTGCGTTCATGTGAACTGTTACTTAATTAAAAAAAGAAGAATATACAGATTAAGCAAAAAAAAAAAAAAAAAGAGAGTGCTTAAGAGAGTGCTTAGCTCACGTTCCGTCATCACTGAGCCACTCAGATCCTTAACAACTCGTTTATATGAAACCCCAAACTTTGACAGGCTGAATATAAAGAATATCAGTCCGAGAGTCCAGATGTACTGACTGAGGTCCATTATCATTCCGAGAGTCGGGGTGACTGATGCCCGCTTCCAAAGGGGTTTAATAATTAACACTTATCCACAGCCTGCGTTTGCCCATGTGTTGAGAGATCACTGCGAAAGTTTTTTCCAGGGCTCTGAGATCTGTCCCCGAATACTAATTAGCATCTCTGCAGTGCAAACACATGCGCCGGGAGTGTTTTTAACTCTGAAATAATCCATCGATCCTCCAGCAAGCTCCCGGGGGTGGGGGGGGGGAATAAAGATGCTGTGTGGTGAAGAGACGCAGGAATTCTGTATCTACTCATCTACCTCTCTTTAGCTCTACTCAGACTGTTTTCTGTTAGAACCCCTGGGAGTCTGCCGAACTAACAGAGATCGTCTGCTGGATTATCTCAACTGCTATTTTCGGAGCCCGTTCTCCATCCTTAAGTCTTAAAACCAGTCAGGAAGTGGGGACAGAGATTTTGATGCTACTTAAACTTGGCTGCAGACATTTTTATAACCTCCCTCTGGCAAGAACTTTAATCACTAAGATTGAATCACTTCCTTCTGAGATCATTTGAGCCTTACGCCACTGTTCTAGTTCCTGTATTGCGACATCAGCGAGAGAGATAAGGGTACGACACCTTGGGCAGGGTCCCTAACCTCTTGCTGGGTGATCTGGGGGGGGGAGTTATTATTCCATCCTTTATATGGGGTTCAACTCAGGCCACTAGATAGCTCCGTCATACCACACTTGCTAAATTATGTCTGTGAACCAGAGACAAGGAACTCTCCAAGGTACTAGTACGAGTCTTATAACCATCTTGGTTAATTAAATTACTGTGTCAAGACACTAGGGGGAGTCCATCAACCGTCCTGTCAATCAGCTACTCAGCAGTTGCAACTACAGACCTCTGGGTTCAGTAGAAAGTCAGCGATGTGGTCAATGGCATGTCTCCCGCTCTATACATTCGGAAGGTTGAGGGTGGTGGTTGGGTTGCCTGACAGATGGCACTTAGCTGGCAGTAGAACCCCGGGTAGAAATAAAAAAACTGCTATTTGAAAAGGGCAGGAGCACCCGGTTCATGTCAATGCAGAGATACAAAGGCAATCGGTGCGCTCCTTTAGAGTTGGCAAACATCGCAATTCCCCGACGTGATAATTAGCTGAACGTGCAAACCACGGCTAGCGGAAGTAGTGGCTACACCTGCACATATATGGAGGCAAAGCGCAGTGCTACTCGGCCGCCAGTTTCAGCTCCGCTCCACATTGGGAGTTTTGGTGAATTGAAACCAGTCGAGACCAGTTTCTCCCAACGACGTTTGCTTTTGAAAACAGACACGCGCTACCGTGTTCTAAATTCTTCTGTAGCCCGTCGAGTGCCAGTCCCTTCAAATTCCTCCGGACAGGAAACGCCGAGAGTAAAATGATGTAATTATATTTGATACACTGTCAAGCTGAGTACAGAGAAAGTGTGTTTGGCACCTCCATCAAGTGTGCGCACACACACACACACACACACACACACACGCGCACACACACACGCGCACACACACACACACTCAGAGGGGCTGAGTAATTAAATTTGCTAAACGGAATTTTTTGATGGATGGCTCAAAACTGCCTGTTGCACGCTCCTCTCAGATATGAACAAAACACCGACTGTTCGCCGTCTGGGTGAAGGCTTGCAGAGCACTCCTGATGAGAGTGAGAGAGGCTTGCACACAGCAAGGGAGACAAGTGAGAGGAATTTATCATTACCCACCCACATGTGCACACACACACACACACACTTTGTGTTTGGCATCTTAAGCTAGAGGCTCAACAGTCTGGTTGCTTGTTGCCCCTGGAGACTCCGTTCACAGTTTTCTTTCCCACTCTTCTCCTTTTCCCCCTGAACATACCTCTCTCTCTTTTCCCTTTCAGGAAACAAAGACCAGAACCTCACGTGAAAAACGGAATTAACAACACGCTGCCCTTGTCCCACGCAGCACCTATTTACGCATGACCTGGCAACCTTGTGCATACATCAAACGCACTTCATCTCAGACGTAAACTGTTTGTGATGATAACGGCCTCATTGGAAGTGATTTGACTTCTGATTGGTCCACTTTTCTGTCTGGAATGGACTCTGAGGACGAACCCTTGTTGCTCCAGGCGATGTGGGACTTCGGTGGGGATGAGGAACAAGACGACGGTCAGAAGGAGGCCTGCGATGAGGCCGGGCCCGGAGCAACAGGGGAGGAGAAGAGCTTGAGGGGTGTATGGTGGGCAGTTGGTTGGATTTACACCCGTCCTTGTGCCAGCGCAGGGGTTCTTCTTGTGGGATTCCTTCTTCCTTTGGTTCTTTCCGGTTACATGTTCATCTACTGCGAGCCTCTGGACATTGATCTCTCCTACAGTGCCTTTGAAGTGCGAAGCCATTCGTCCGCGGAACGCTTCGATGCCCTGACCGTAGCTCTGAAGAGCCAGTTAGGGTCCTGGGACCGACACAGGCGCGACGCAGAGGGCTTCGATTTCGACTCCAATGCCCTTCGCGATCTATTGTTGCTCAAATTGAACAGGCAGTCCAAGGACTCAAGGGGCTTCAACGGGACCGCAAAGGACGTGGAAGCCCAACAAGACCAAAGAACTGTTAAAAATACAATCCGACAGACCGTAGAAGCTTTGCCTGGAAACCGGACAGACGTTGGACGCGGCGAATCCAACCGGACGGAGGACAGGGACACACGTTTAGTCCGGGAGAGGAAGCAGAGATTCGCGGGTTACTCCTACCTTCAGACACAGGCTCTCTGGAGGATGGAGCTGGTGTTCGTGGCTCAGGGAGACGACGAGAACATCTTCACTCCCGAGCGCCTTCACACCATCCACCACGTGGAGCGGCTTCTCATGAAGCACCCACAGTTCCAACAGTTCTGCTGGAAGCCGATAGAAGTGTTGCGGGACCTGCCACTGGCACCGTCATACTGCTCGCCTCCCAGCTCCCTGCTGTCCTACCTTTTCCCAAGTGAGCGTGGGGGGAAGATCTATTTTGACGGCATGGGGCCTGATTTGGCAGATATACACGGTGAGTTGTTACTGCCTTATAGAGTTTATGATTAGTCATTTTATTCCTGGGCTGCCCTAAATCATAGAGATAGAACAATGATGGCGGCATTTATGTGTCATTTTAAGTTCAAGTCCTTAATTTATACAGTGCTTCTTACAAAAATACATACGCACAACGCAGCTTTACAGTGTTCTGAGCCTAAACCCCCCCTCACAAAGAGCAAGCCGAACCAACAGTCCCAAGAAAAAACTCTATGTTATGTTAAAATAGTGAACCTATTTCTGCCTATTTGCAAGAATAGCAATTTTCTAGTATTTAAACTGGTTTTTAAGGATTGAAACTTAAATCAGGTTTAAAAGAATAAAAGTAGCAGCATCCACATCCATCACTGGAACTATAGGAGCTTTAAATAGAAGGCATGTCAACATACTTATGTCCATACATTGTGCCAACCTGACCAGAAGGAAAAGACCAAACAATAACTACTATATTTGCATATATATATATATATACACTGCTCAAAAAAATAAAGGGAACACTTAAACAACACAATGTAACTTCAAGTAAACCACACTTCTGTG
>JAOUQT010008087.1:0-12312 GCA_025769995.1 Xyliphius kryptos | reverse complement strand
ATTGGGATTCGAACCGAGAATCCCCAGGGCTGAGAGGCGAATGTGCTAACCACTAAACGCTCATGCCGCCGTAATTCAGTTATATCAGAAATCTTAATCTATGTTGAAAACAGTGAATACATTTTAAAATATTAAAACAAACTATAAACCTTAAATATATTAGAATTTATTAATAAGATGTCAACTCTATACATTCTTAGGTTACTGTTTTTACATCCTGAATTTAGTATTTTGCTTGCCAAATAATCTTTCCAAACATCTGCAATTAAAAGCCTAATTGCTTAATTTGCACATTTGATATGAAGTTTAACCCAGTGATGGATTGTCGCCCTGTCCTGGGTGTATCTGCCCAGCGCTCGAGACGTTCTCCCCTGGATGGGCATGGGGAACACCCCGCGACCCTCATAAAATAATAAGCGGAAGATCATGAATGAATGAATGATATGAAGTTTAAAATCAAAAAATTGTTTGTGTTACAGAAAAAGAAATTGATTTAAAAATGGACTTGAACCTCTAGATTTTAAAATAAATAATTTAAAAATCAGTTTTCTGCTGATGTAATGTATATCACCATTAGTAATCTTTTTTTAGCTGTTCCTATTATGGGTCACCACAGTGGGAAGCTATGCATCTTTCATGTTGCATAATTTTACACTGTATTTATTTCCTGACACATACCTCACTTATGTGGGTTTAGAAGAGCCACAACAATTCGATTTTTTTCCCTGCAGCACATTTAATGACAACTGGTGTTAGAATAACTTAACAGCATTTAAATGGTGAGATCCTGCTTATAAAATATATACACAATTGAATTTGAAACTACAATAAAATATACAGCAACATAGTAGGACAAAGCATTCTTTAAGATAAATAACTAAAATGGACAATTCTAAAAAAAATGAAAGCTTGATGCCGAGTATTAGGGATGTTATAGAAAAGGACCAGTGTCCTGTCAACATTGAGAGCATGAAATGACAGGAAGCATTTTACTAGTAGACAGTAGGGATGGTTAAAGTAGCAAAGTAGATCAGTGATGCAGGTTAGAGTTATGACGATGCATGCGAGTGATGCGCATGCGAATCAGAAAGATGTTTGACATGGCTACACACAATGAATCATTCCAAATCAACAACCATTATTCCTGCAGACTTAGAATTTCCAAGGATGATATTGTCTGATTAGTTTAAGAAAGTTCATAGTCAACTAGTTCTTTACATCTATCAACAGTTAACAATAGCAATGAAAAAGATTTTGTACCTTCTAAAAAATTATCTAATAAAAACGGAAAATGAGAACAAAATGGGACCTAACATGGAGCCCTGAGGTGCTCACTGAGTAACTGAAAAAAATGATGAAACTTTCTATTTTTCAAATGGGAGAAAAGCACTTTAGTTAGTCTCTTGGATGCCAACACTTATGACAATTTAACAAAACTGTTTGATCGGCAGTTAATAAAATCTCACACCTTCCATGACTAACTGCAAAAATTCCATGAATCACTACCTTCAATTTGCAGACTCATTACTTTGCTCTAAAACTGAAATATCAATTATGTTAATGATACTCAAAAAAAGGTGAAAATGGACAAACTGTTCCAAGAACGTTAAGAAAAAAGACAACTTGGAGAGTAATGTGATGTTGCTGGAAGATCTTGGCCATGCATTTTAAAAAAGGACGAATAACTGTTTCCTATAATGAGAAACCCTGCTATTGATTTACTGTTACATATTATATAAAGAATGCTTGGGCCAAGTGTTGGCAACATGTCCTTTTAAAAAACAGTGTGGGAATCTCATCCAGGGGCAAATGGTTGGGCTCATATGCATTATAAAATTATTTAGATATTGATACCGGTTCAAGATGATTAAGGAAAACAGAATCTGTAGGTGCATCTGAGGACTCATGGTCAGAGGATGTAATATTAGCTCTTACATTGTCCATTTTAGAGGTTAAAAAAAATGTAACTTTTCCAATTCTAGCCAGTGCTTCGGGCGTTAATGTGATGGCAGAGTGCAATGCACTGTTCATTGTTTTAAAAAAAACAAAAAACAAAAAACTTCTCCACTGTGAGAGTATTTGGTGATAATGTCTCCAAGATATTCTGCTCTAGCAGCTTTTACCGTGCATTTATTTAGGCTGCCTTTTAGAATTTGGTATGAGACATGAAGCTTATCTTTCTACCATTTCCGTTCTGCCTTTCTGCATTCCATTCTAAATAAACGGATATCATTATTGAGCCGCCGCTGAGGTTTTTTATTAAATTTCCTGAATTTAAGTGGAGCAATAGAATTTTAAATGTCAGTGCATGTAGAATTAAATAAACTAGTCAGCTCATCAGTGTATGTGCCTTGTAGAGAATTCTTAATAGGACATGCGAGGACAGATGTTATATAAACATCTGATTCTGACTGGCTGCATGGGGTGACATAGAAGGTGAACAACATGATGACTAGTTTCTTGTGGGAATCGGATTTGAAATAAAGACTTCAAACAAGATAGAATCAGATGTGAGCTGACAGACCTCCATCTGCTATATCTACATTGCACACAGAGAAACCAAATAACAAAGGAAAATCGAAAGTATGTCTATGCTTATGTGCAAGACGCATAATAGACTAATTCAATCTAACCTGCAAAAAGAATTCAAGTGAAAATTCTCCAACCAATGGCTTAGCAGGATAACACTAAGAATCAGAATGCTATCAGCACTGAGTAAAATAACTGATAAAGAACCTGAAAATTCTTAGAGAAAGTTGTTATTGATTTTTGTACACCAAAGCAAAAAGCAGAAAACATGACAACTACACTTTACACAGCTGCACTTTAAACTGTGAGTATTGTTACAATCACCATTCAACATATAAAACCAAATGAAAATCTCCAAAAATGGTTTGCAAGAGTGTTCCCTTAATCAGTGGTTCAAGAGTTGTTAAAAAAAAAGTCCACAATTACAAAAACACTCTATATGCAAGCTAAGGTATAGAAGATTTTAGGATTATAAGGAAGTGGTGGGTCAGTGGTTAAAGTTTTGAGATGTCAATCATGAATCATGAATTCAAAGCGAAATTAACAGTTCTTAATTGCCCCCATATAGTGTATTGGATTGGCGCCCTGTCCTGGGTGTACCTGCTCTGTGCCCTTAATGTTTTCCCCCTATTATTTAGCAATAGACTCTGTATTTAGGTCTGAAATTCAGATAAATACAGGTGATTTCTTCTACATCAGGGTGTGGTAGCTCAGTGTTGAGAGTGTTGGGCAAGCAATCTAAAGATTTTGGGTTCGAATTCCAGGTCAGTTACGATTGTCCTTAAGAAAGACCCTTAACACCCATTGCTCTAGGGGTGCTGTGTCATCTCTGTGTTCTGACTAAAGCCATCATGCTAAAAATTTTTGTAAGTTGCTTTGGACAAAAGCGTCTGCTAAAAAAACAACATGTAAATTGATTTCAGCTAGTTCTTTACACCTATCAACAGTTAACCACAGAAATGAAAAAGATTTTGTACCTTCTAAAAAATTATCTAATAAAAAACATGAAAAATGAGAACAAAATGGGACCTAACATGGAGCCCTGAGGTACTCAATGAGTAACATGCAAAAAATGATGAACCGTATCATTTTACATATGGGAGGAAAGCATTTTTTGCCAACACTTTTGACAAACACTTTTAATGACTTATAAAGTTTGGGTCAGAACACAGGGTTACATACAGAATTCCTGGAGCAATAAGAGTTGAGGGTCTTGAACACACAACCTTTAGATTGCTAGCCCAACATCCCATCTTATTATTTTTTGCTTAATCCTCTATTAGGGTCACCGGGGGAAAAAATTTTCTGTGGGCAGGCACATGAGATCGAGATTTGTACTTTGCTCCCTAGCGCTAAGAGGCGGACATGCTAACCACTACACCAGCAACATGACATTGCCTAATCTAAGGTTAACCGATGCTGAATCAGAGACAGGCAATGGGACATGACCAGACAAGAGAACTGTTAACAGTGTATATTGATGAAATTATTAGTTACTAAAATTGATCTTGCTGCATAGTTGAACAGTGCTTATTCCGCAGCAGTACCTGAAATGCGATGGGATTCACTTTTAATGCAACTTGTGTGTTAGACTATTTTCAGATCAATTTTGGGAAAACAGTTAAGGTTGTTTTCTGTTGTAACACAGCAGTTTTTATTTTGAGTAGTAAGACATTTAACAGTACATCTGGACATGTAATAGTTAAATTGATGAGTAAATCCAAGCAGAACTACAATGCCCATGTGCACGTTCAAAGCACATATTGTGACTTTTATATTTTGTACCCACAGACAAAATCATAAAAAAAGTCATATTCACTGGCAAACCGCTAAGCCACCTGCAGCGGTAGACAGGCACGCTAGCGCTCGCTAATCCGTGTACCTTCATATCTCCAAGTGCACTGATATGTACTGATATTTAACCCAGGACAATCCTGCAGTGAGGAAAAGTAACTGCAGCAGCAACATGTTGCTTCTTTGATATCATGAATACTAATCTTAGTAAATTAAATTTAATGTGACTTCATGACATTTCGCACTATTAGCAAAGGGAATAAGGTCCTTATTTTACATGATGTTCGGCTTTCAATTTTTAGAATACCCATGAGATTTTGATGTGGTCTTTTGATGTTTAATATTCTGGAATATAGTTTCTTACACTTTCTGTCATTGGTTTAAAGTTCAAGCTATAGCTGTGTAGGAAAGATAAAGTTGCATGTGAGTTTTTTAAGTGGACTGTTGACTCATTTTACACATGTACCAATAACAAAACACAAAGACAACACACTGATTTTTGTAAAAAGACTATACATTACCATTTTCATTATTTGGCTGGTAGCTTTTACATGGATATTTCTGGAAGAACCTGCCTGAATAACTGCAGGGAACACTGACCACCCAAACTTCTGTCATTTTCATTCTGTGTTCATGGAGATGCTTTTAATTTTGCATGGGGTTCACAATTGAGAATAAATTGTCTCAAGACATTTTATACACATTCAACACACACATTATTTTATTCTTATAAACAACTAACCTTATGTCTTAGTCACATTATTATTTAATGTTTAGGAAATCTTATCTCATCATCTAAATTTGTGCTTGGGTGGAGGGGCTCCCCATGCTCATCCAGGGTAAAACATTATGGGTGCTGGGCAGATACACACCAAAGCAGGACACCAATCTATTGTCACTCTCACAGACACACGTATACACACACACATACACATATTCTATGTAGGGGTAATTTAAAGCCAATTCACTTTGAATAAATGTTTTTGGACTGTAGGAGGAAACCAGAGAACCCAATGAAAATCTATGCCGAACCAGGGAGAACATGGCTCGCAATTCGAACCTGCATACCGAGAGTCTAACATGCTAATCACTACTCCACCATGCCGTCCTATTAAGGGAATCATCAAAATGTAATCCATACATCACTAGTTCTAATAATTTCATGATGCTGCTTTTAATAAATTAACTAAATACTTTTCTACTTTTCTAAAACATATACTAAAAAGAGACAAATAAAATTGCTTTTACTGCAAGCCATTTAATTTTAAAGGTTGTATTAATATAATCTTATTCAATTGAATCCTTGAATCCTAAATAGAATAAGTGAATTTAATATACAAGATGTTTAATGTTAATACTTTAAATAAAACCATCTGTGAGTAAAAAACATTTTTTAACACCCTGCAGTTCCAATCTAAAGATACGGGGTAACTTTTTTCCATTTTCATTTCTGGCTTTAGATTTAGAGAGTTAACGCTTCTAATCTCACCATTCCCAAACTGTGTAGCTCAGCTGGTCTCATCACTTCTGTAATCATCTGTTTATGCTGTGGTTTTAATATAATTTATTTCCTAATCAGCTTGTGTGTCAGCCTTGGATAGCCAGTCTTATTCCTGCTTGCCATAACTTAATTGCACGTCTTCTGGACTTGTCTGCTCTGGGATCCAGATGTGTCAAAAGTGGCAAATGTGTGTTTCTTCTGCATCCAATTAATGAACTCATTTATCAGGATGAGGTGATATGTGAACCCCCTCTACAGCTTGGCCTAATAATAGAATCATAACTGCAGCTGAATCCCATGGTGCACTCTGGAACATTCATTAATGGGTGCTGCATTAATAGCAGTATTGAAGAAAGGAATGACAGGAAAAATATACTGCAGGGAGATTTTGTGGGACCAGAGTGGTAGGTTGGTTAAGGATTAATGTTTGAGGCTGTGTTTTTGAAACATGGCACTTGCACATTTACTATGTAATAGTGTGTTTAATTCCTTGTATACTGATGATAAAACATCAAGCACGGCATGTCACATTTATGGTACTGTAAATGAAGGAATATATAGACCACCTCCCACTCCTTCACCAAAGTCCTCTTATTGCACTCAATTTATTTTAGAGAATAAAAATGAAAAGACCTTGTGCCCTGCTGTCTCTAGAAGGTGGTGAGGAGACCAATAAGGAAGCAGCCAAGAACAACTCTGAAACAAACCAATCACATATAATGAAACTGAAACAGCTGGTTTTAGACCACAATAATTTATTAGTATGGTGTAGGACCTTTTTTGGCGGCCAATACAGCGTCAATTAGTCTTGGGAATGACATCTACAAGTCCTGCACAGTGGTCAGAGGGATTTCAAGCTATCTTTCTTGCAGGATAGTGACCAGGTCACTATGTGATGCTGGTGGAGGAAAACGTTTCCTGACTCGCTCCTCCAAAATCCCCCAAAGTGGTTCAAATAATATTTTAGTGAATATTAGATTAATTTTCATGTTCATCAAACCAATCTTTTGAACTCTGCACCCATTATGTTGTGTGCATTGCAATATTTGGAGCAAAACTGTGCTCTTACTCTGATAATTGAACATTCACACTCTGCTCTTACTGGTGCAATGTGCAATTAATGAAGAATGGCCACCAGGCTTGTCCAATTTAGACATGAAACCTCCCACACTAAAATGACCAGTGTTTCAGTGTTATTGTCTAACCCCTGTATATATATACAGTATATATGTGTGTGTATGGAAGGTATACATGTAGGAAATATATAGTGTAGAGAATGTATACATGTAGGAAAAAGTATGTAAACTCTTTGGAATTAACTATATTTGCATTAATTGGTCATTACCCACATATAGACAAACGCAGTATGCTTAACCTAATACCACACAAACAATTGTAATATTGTATAACTTTATTTGACAAATCCATTAAACATTAAACAAGTTTTCCCTTGGATTTAATAACCGGTTGAACCTCTTTTGGCAGCAATAAACTCCAACAACCGGTTCCCGGTAGCTGCACAACGGTTCAGGAGGAATTTTGGACCATTATTTCTTATAGAACTGCTTCAGCTCAGCCATATTCTAAGGTTGCCTGGTGTGAATAACACTCTTGAGGTCGTTCCATAGCATCTCTACTGGATTCAGGTCTGGACATTGACTGGGCCACTCCAAAAGATGGATTTTTATTTTAAAACCATTCTGTATTAGATTTATTTCAATGTTTGAAGTCATTGTGCTGCTGTATCACCAAACGTCTACTAAGCTTCAGCTGGTGGATAGCCACCCTGATATTATTCTGTAGTATAACTGTATAAATTGAGAATCGACCTTCCCTTCAATGAGGGCAAAACGTACTGAGCCCTGAATCAGCAAAACCCATGATGATTTCGCCAACACACATCACCTTTTTGATGTTGTTTTTATGTTGCTGTGCAGTGGCCTTTTTACAGCATACGAAGTGCTGTGTGTTCTTCCCAAACAATTTAACCTTGTTTTAATATTCTAAAAACATTTCCCAGTAGAGTTGTGGAGTTTCAATGTACTCCTTGGAAAACCGAAAGCGTGCAGTGATTTTATTTTGAAAAGCAGCGTCTTCCTACATGATCTCCTGCCATAGACACCATGTCTGTTCAGTGATTTGTGTATGGTAGACTCATGAACAGTTAACCAGGTCCAATGAGTGCATAAAGCCTTTAGCGGTTACTCTATGGTTCATTTTTACCTCTGCATTCTGACTTTTTAGCTTTTGTTGAAGAGCATGTCAGCATTTATCGAAGACTTTGTGAACAGTAGAGAGTAAGTGATAAAGAATAGACATCCCAAATCTCCTAAAAGTACCATGAGCTTCTGGCATATGTATAGGCAACCTGATGCCTGCAAGTCAGATAAAATCTCCCGTAATCTCAAATGAATGGCCAAGACACACAAAGATGTGCATGCAGGCGACTCAGAAGTTTTTTTCCCAATCGTGAGTGGGAAAGAGAGGAAGAGTAAGAGAAAGGCCATACTTCCTATGTCGATCTTGTTCTAATGCTCTTCCCTCATACTAACTCTCTTCTCTCGTGCATTTTCATGAAACTCATGCAAAACAGTTAGGTTCTAGGTGGCCTGTTGTTTGCAAAGCGTCTGTCTGTGGGCGGGAAATGTTTTTTTTACTCCTGGAGAGCATGCGTTCAATGATTAAGAGAGGGCATCATGGCAGAGGCAGGGCATGGTGGGGCACAAATCTGAGTTCAGGATTTAGAAAATCAAGCAGTGGCAAAGTACAATGGAGATCAGTAGCCTATAAAGAAAAATCTGTACATGATTGATAACAGCATAGAAGATTCATATACAAACTAATTCTTTCTGACAGAAGAGTGAATGTTTGGCACCTTGATAAAGATTCAAGCCTGATGAATAGCTGTAGATATATGTACATTTGTGGCTCACAGCTCAGCATACAACACTTTCTAATAAGGGAATATAAAAGCTTGTTGACAGATGGACAAAGTAAACAATCAGAGAGATTGTGCCAAAATGTATGCATTTGTCCTTCTGAAAGTTGATTAAATAAACTACTCTCTTCTAATCCTTTTAGGATTAGAAATAGATAGTTATTAATGGTTTACTAAGTCTGTGACTTTATGGATAAATTAGCAATAATGCAGAAAGTGTTCACAAATAACTTTAATAATGACTGAAATTTAGTGTACAAAACACCTCTCTGTCATCCTGATAAGGTTAATATAATATTTAAGGTAATTTTATTGCCTGAAGACTCTTTAATTGACTCATTAAACCAACTCACAGCTGCCATTAAGCAATAATAAATAGTATTTAGAAGAAAACAATCCATTTTCCAATTTATGTCTATCCACTGCATCTCTAGCATATCTAATTACCAAGGATGAACTTTTTGACCCTTTTTCCTAAAAAAATAGAACATATTTTGATGTTTGATGGTTTGGGTATCAAGAAACAGGTCACATTCAATCAATTTGATTACGCATAACTAAATGATTCACTCATTTACTCACTAATTTACTCACTCACTCACTGTCTATCACTATCACATTTATTCACATTCTTGTTCAGAACTTTTTCAGACATTTAGGAATTTACTTACGTTTGCTAATCATCGAGCAATTATTCATAGTAATTTACTCATTTACTTAATTATTCAATCATTCACTCTCATGTATTCATTCTAATTTGCCTTATTACTGGCTCATTTACTTATTTACACATGCTTTCACATTCACTCAATTATCCACTGTCATATACTCTCTCTGTGTCACTTTTCAGTTTACTCACTCAGTCACTCACCCTCTTTCTTTACCCCTAGTGACTTACTCATTCAGGTATTCACTCTACAGTATAACTCACTCTTTCTGTCATTCTGACTCATTTACTGAATTATTGGCTCATTTACTTACTCACTCACCCACTCAGGTATGCATGCTCACCCAACAGATCAATCCAATCATTCAAATACTCACTCATTCATTAATTCGTTCAGTTATTTCATTAAATCTCTTTTATTCCCAATCATTCATATTCATATTCACCCACACATATCATATTCATATGATTCATATTCATTTAGCTCATTAATTTAGACATTCATTCACGCGCGCACTCTCTCACTCACACATCCAACCACTTAATCATTTACCCAGTCAATCTTCTACTCATTGACTTACAAACCACTGACTTACTCTCTTATCCAATTACTTGCTTATTTACCAGCTCGCTTACTAACTCACACATTCACTTACTCATTTACCTAATCACATTCATTCACCTAATCACTTACTCACACACCTACCCAGTCCTGCACTCTTTCAAAAACTTATTCACTCACTTACCCAATCACTCACTCACTATAAATGTATAATCAGTGTATATTCAACAATATACACTAAGTAACTTTGGTATGTCCAAAAAAAGGCAGATAGTGTGATAGTAGAGAGGAAATGGAGGAATTGGTGTGCACCCAGGTGCCCACTCAGAGGCATCACATTATTTGAACTATGATTTGATTGAGCATGAGCCTCCATCTTTCTCCACAAGCTTCTGTCAAGATTACAACTTGAGCACTCTACAGCCCCAATGCTCTATTTTAGAGTGACTGATCACTGGATTAGGAACATGGTGGCATGCAGGTGGCATATGGTACTGATAAACACTGATAAAGTGTCCCAGTTGGTGGCGTAAACAAAGTGCAGACAGATACAAACCTAATTCCAAAAAAAGTTTGGACAAAGAACAAGTTTATATAGAACATAGATGACATATCAAATGTTTAAACTGAGAAAATGTATCATTTAAACAGAAAAATTAGTGATTTTAAATTTTGTTACAACAACATATCTCAAATAAGTTGGGACGAGGCCATGTTTACCCCTGTGAGACATCCCCTTTTCTCTGAACAACAGTCTGTAAACATCTGGGGGTTGTTTATTAATGCAACCCCATACCCTCAGAGATGCAGGCATCGGAACTGAGTGCTGATAACAACTTGGGTCGTTCTTCTCCTCTTTAGTTCGAATAACAGGACTTCCCTTATTTCCATAAATAACTTAGAATTTTGATTTGTCTGACCACAAAACAGTTTTCCATTTAGCCATAGTCCATTTTAAATGAGCCTTGGCCCAGAGAAGAAGTCTGCAATTTTACACTAGAAAACTTCTTTCTGATATCGCTCCACTATTTGTTGGCACAGAATTAGGGGAATTGGAACTTTTTTGGAATTCTGTTTATCCAGAGATAGAGTGCCAGTGTTTCAGCAATACTGGAATTTGTGGGTTGTTCGTTTACCACTATATCACAGGTGTATCAAGATGCAGCGGCCAACCAGATGTATTTGATGTAAGTGAGCATCAGATTTGTGAGAGGAAGTAAAGGAGCTGCTTCATCAGGCATAGGTTGACTTGTATAGGGAGTCTCTAACCTGAAGACTGCATGCTGTAATTAATAAAAAAATGGTGGATCAACCCATTATTATTTAGCTATTCCTAATCCAGTGATTGTTCAGTGTATATTGTGCACCCTTAAGAGCTGACTATAATAAATTTTTGTATTTGGAGCTTACTGAACACCGGCCCGTTGCTCCTAAAGCAACAGCAGGGAAATAACAAGTAAATGGCTCTATTTTCATATGATTGTCAAATTAATTTTTGTTGAGTTTATGTCTCTATTATTATTCCCCAAAGTAAAGCAGAGTTTTATGGGCCTCATTCAAGCGTCCAGCAGTGGCAACTTCCAACACTGCAGCACTCCACCAGTGGCCTAGACTCTGCTTAACTGTGCAATCAGACAGTATGTATATGTATATAAGATATAACCAGAACGCACACTAACAAACATTTCATTATTTGCAACAAGACAGATATCCATGCACTTCCATTCCAGCGAAACACACTTTCTTACAATAATGCACTCCGGCTCTTTATTAAATAAAGAATGCTGTTGATTTTCTTTCCCTTCTGCTCATCATACATCCCTTAATCTCTATCCTCCCTCTACACTCACTTGGAATCTGATTTACTGGTGTTTCCATATTCTACACACATCTGTCAAATCATTTAACCTTGTATTTTTCTTAAGGTCTCTCCACCATAACTTATCATATTTTTTCAGGACAATAAGCAATCTTTTTCTTTTGTTTACTAAATAAAGATAACCAAATCAGAAATATTTTTTTTATCTGAAAGCAAACTGAATTCATCAACAACATGACATGTCATATCACTCCCATCGACTGCTGAGTCTTGTCTACACCAAGAGGCACAACACAAACAAACAATCAAACAAACATACATGTATGCACAGTAGTATGTTTGCACAGAACACACAGACTGAATACTAAAACTTTTTAATTCATGTCATGCTTCTAGAGCAAACCAAGGCGGGCCAATTAATGATGTTCTGCATATATTCAGAAAGCAAGCCTGAGATATGGCAATATATATTCAGCTACTATGAGAAGAATGGCTATAAAGC
>JAOUQT010008078.1:0-12313 GCA_025769995.1 Xyliphius kryptos | reverse complement strand
ACACACACACACACACACACACACACACACACACACACACACACACACACACACACACACACACACACACACAAGGATGTATTTTACTGTCTTTTGTTTACTAGCATGCTTCAGAACTGTGGGTTATTTAGAGTTTGGGTAGGAGAACATGCCAAACCAAACAATATCACTTGAACACACAGTGTCCAAATGTTATCAGATAAATATAAAACACACAACGTTAAAATTTGATAAATACAGCGCATGTCTAACAGCCACTGTATGGAACACCAAGACCATCCGCCACAAAACGAGAAAAAAAAGCAAATTTCCTTTATGAAAATCACAGACCTGATGCAGACAATGCACAGCGTTATTTACAGACATTCTGTTAAAACGATAATAAAGCATTTTAAATCTGCAGCACGACGTCATGACGTCATTAAATTCGCGGAGACGGAACAATGTTACTTTGCTGTTAGCTAGCAGCCATTGCTACAGGTCATTACCTTTGACCTCCGTTATGACGAATTTAACACTGACCAATCAGAATGTATAAAAATAATTAAGGGTCCAATTGGGAGTTTAGAAGGCGGGACATTTTATAAACGCGACCCATTTCGCAGTATCAATGTATCCCAGCAGATGGCGACAAAAGGACAGAAAAAAACAAAACATTATTATTATTATCCATCCATCATCTTCCGCTTATTCATCTACTAGGGTCGCGGTGGGGTTCCCCATGCCCATCCAGGGAGAACATCTCGGGCGCTGGACAGAGCCAGGACAGAGCACCATTCCATCGCTGGGCACGCACCCACTTACTCCCACGTACATATGGCAATATAGAGCATTCAATTCACTTCAAATACATGTTTTTGGACTGTGGGAGGAAACCTGAGATCCCGGAGAAAACCCACATGGAACATGGAAATTCCAACCAGATTGGGATTCGAACCTGGAATCCCCAGTGGTGAAAGGCAAACGTGCTAACCACTAAGCCACCAATTATTATTATTATTATTATTATTATTATTAATCATTATTATTATTATTAGTAGTAGTAGTAGTAGTATTGGTGGTGATGATGACGATGTTGATGATAATAATAATAATAATAAGATTCAATATTTGCAATATAAATTTGAACAGAAACATAAAATACAGCTCTCGAAAAAATAAAGAGACCACTGCAAAATTATTAGTTTTTCTTTTATTTTACTCCTCATAGGTATATGTTTGAGTAAAATTAAAAATTGTTTTTTAAGTCTTTAAACTAATGACAACATGTATCAGAAATTCCAAGCAAATATTTTTTATTTATTTGTAAAAAATGAGAAATAACAAAAATACAAAAAATATATAAAAGATATAAATAACAAAAAAGATGCAGTGCTTTCAGACTTTAAATAATGCAAAGAAAACAAGTTCATGTTCATTTAGAAACAATAATGCAAATGTTTTAACTCAGGAAGAGTTCAGAAATGGCTTGTGCTATCCATTTTCTTCTTGATTACAAAGGCAGAGTGCGAATTCGACTCTCCACTGAACAGGATGACCGTCATCTTATTCGAATGTCAGTCAGCAACCGCAGGATGGCATCAAGTGACCTACAAAAGAAATGGCAAATTGCAGCTGGGGTGATGTGCACGGCAAGAACGGTTCGTAACAGGCACATAAAGGCAGGGCTCAAGTCATGTAAAGCCAAAAAAAAACCTTTCATCAATGATAAGCAGAGGAGAGCCAGGCTGAAGTTTTCAAATAACCATGAGGATTGGACCACAGAGGACTGAGTCCAATTTTCAGCTTTGCCTTGTCTAATGGTTAGATGGAGACCTGGAGAGGCGTACAAGCCAGTGTTTTGCACCCACTGTAAAATTTGGTGGGGGATCGATGAGCTGGGGATGCTTCAACAAGGCTGGAATTGGGCAGGTTCATCTTTGTGAAGAACGTATGAATCCAGCCACATACAAGGTCATCCTAAAAAATCTGCTCTGGCAATGTTTCCCAACTCTGAGGACTGTTTTTTGTTCAGCAGGACAGTGTTCCATGCCACACAGCTAGGTCAATCAATGTGTGGAAAAAGGACCACCAGATCAAGACCTTATCATGGCCAGACTAATCTCCAGACCTGAACCCCATTCAAAAACCTCTGGAATGTAATCTAGAGGATGATAAATAGTCACAAGCCATCAAAAAAAAATGAACTGCTTAAATTTCTGCGCCAGGAGTGGCATAAGGTCACCCAAAAGCAGTGTGAGAGAATGATCGAAAGCATGCCAAGACGCATGGTAGCTGTGATTAAAATTCATGGTTATTCCACCAAATATTAATTTCTAAACTCTTTCTGAGTTAAAACATAAAAAATTCATGGTTATTCCACCAAATATTAATTTCTAAACTCTTTCTGAGTTAAAACATAAGCATTGTTGTTTCTAAATGAATATGAACTTGTTTTCTTTGCATTATTTAAGGTACTGCATCTTTTTAGCTATTTGACCATTTCTCATTTTCTGCAAATAAATTCTAAATACAGTTTTTGCTTGGAAATTTGCCAGTAGTTAATGGAGTACTGCGCAGATACACCCAGGACAGGGCGCCAATCCATCACTGGGTACACACTCACTCACACATACATACACACTATACATGGCAATTTAGAGAATTCAATTTACCTTTATGTTTTTGGAATCTGGGAGGAAACCGGAGGAAACCCACACAGACACCGAGAGAGCGTGGAAACTCCAACCAGATAGGGATTCGAACCGGGAATCTACAGCGCTGAGAGGCAAACAAGCTAACCACTAAACCACAATCATAAAATTAAGTTGTTTTATTTGGTTCCATTATCACAGGTGTAAAAAAAAGCCCAGTTTGAGGAAGGCCTTTTCCTGTCCTGACCTTAACCTCAACTCCAATCACCTTTAGGATGATCTATCATCAGAGTCTGATCTTACAGATGAGGTTCTGGATAAATGGGCGACATTTCACAAACGCTCTCCAAAATGTTGTAGAAAGGTTTATCAGAACATGTCAAAGTGCAAAGAGTAAACCAACTTATTGGTTAGAGGAAACATATTGTAAATGCAACATGATGTGATGACTGGGATAAGTATTTTATCCAGAAGCCAACATCTAAACTAGAATCTCCTGAAACATCTGGGATATAAAAAGGTAGCCAGATGTGTTCCATCTGTTCCAGCGCTGTGGTGCAGAGACTGATTTGAACGAGTTTGATTGTAATGTGTGTCATTGTTTTAAAGAATCTGTTTGGGGTTAAATTCCTCATGTTGATTTCAAACCTGATTAGAGTTTGACAGATTGTGACATCAGAGCCACATGAAGCTATTTGGTTTTCAAATGTGGTCCTGTGGAAGGTGTCATTTGTTTAATGACATTTGATATCTGTACAGGTTTGTGTTCGAAGCTCACTCACCACAAGCTCAGTTGCTAACAGTGGAGTAAAGAGTTAAATGGACACATTTTAATTATACTTCTTATACTCCAAGTATTAGGACACATACATGCAGAAACTTTTATAACATCATATTTTAAATAAATTCATTTTTAATTCAATTCATTCAATTCTGATAACTCTTTCTACATTTTGCAGCGTGTTTGTGAAACATCACCCATTCATCCAGAACATCATCTGTGAAATCAGACACTGATGATGGGTCAAATATTCAAGTGGTTTTTAAAAACTAAACTGGGTTTAAAGATGTAAATGTGATGTGATGTTTAATTTGTTTTTTAGATAAACCCGACGTTATCATTATTCGTGTCTCACTGTTCTAATATCTAATGTGAAGAGCTGAGGAAATGTTTTCAGTTCCCTCTTATAAATACTCCTCAGTTAAAGAAGTTGGAACTATGAAGTTCATATAATTTTTTTTAATTGTTAAATAAGGGGGCGGCACAGTGGCTTAGTGGTGAGCATGTTTGGTCACGTCTGGGTGAGTTTCCATGTTCTCCCCGTGTCTAATTGGGTTTGCTCCGGGTTCTCCAGTTTCCTCCCACTGTGCAAGAACATGGATTTAAGATAAAACTGAATGCTTTAAATTGCACCATATAGAGTGTTTTTGTGTGTGGCTGTGTGAGTGAATGTGTGCTCAGCGATAGATTGGCGCCCCGTCCTGAGTGTATCTGCCCAGCGCCCGAAACTTTCTCCCCTAGTAGGGGACTAAGCAGAAGATAATGAATAAATTAATGTTAAATAAGGACACCCGGTCTCTAAACACCCTATACATGGCTGTAGAATCTGCTTAACCACTAGAGTAGGATAAGTCCCCCACTGATACTTTGTCCTCTCAAGGTTTCTTACTAAAAAAACAACAAAACAGGGAGGGTTTTTTTGTTATTGCCATTTTGGCTTCAGCTTGATATTTGGGGGATCCGGCTCATAACACTGTAAAGCTGATTTGTGATAATGCACTGTTGTAAAAAGCACTAAATAATTTAATTACTTGAATTTAATTAAAACATTATTGGATTGTTTGTGCCATAGCAACATTCTGTCCCCACACTTCTGCTTCAGGATGAATCACCAGGAACCAAACAAGCAAATTTCACTTGCTTTTATTTATAATTCTGTTGAACTTTTATTTAAGTTGGACTTTTTTTAGTAAATGGAGAAACCTTAACTGTGAAGTATCCTTTACTTCATCCATCACAGCAATGCTGTACCTGGTTTATGGTAATGTTTTATTGCGGCGGCATGCAAACACATTTCAGTCAAATAAATTCATCCATCACAGTCGAAATTTCTGGGAAGTGTTAAAGACATGAATGGGTCAGTCATGTGGTCACAGGTTTTCACAAACACACTTCAAAATCTAGTGAAAACCCCTCAGAGAACAAAAAAAAATGTTGTGGGAATGGGGCTTGACTCCAAATGAATTTTTGAGGTTTTATGGCGTCCTTATACTTCTGATCACTCTGGCTGTACAACCACCTGTAGTTCCATGCTGAACTTAATCTGAACATTTAGGCCACACGGTGGTGCACTTGTTAATATTCTTACCTTACAGAATGAAGACACTCAGCATGATTCCCAGGTCCTCTCTGTGTGTAGTTTGCACGTTCTGCCTGTGTCTGTAAAGGGTTTCCACTGAGAGATCAAAGTGTCAGGAGGTAAAACACTACATTGTTCCTGGGTGTCACTGCGTGTGTCTGTCCCTGAACTGATGCCCTGTTTGGATGCTTGTCTGAGAGCAGGGAGAAGCTTCAGCACATCTGAAACCCTAATTATAAATAGCAGCTTAGACAAAGCACCTGTGGGTGTTATGTACAGTGATGAAATGATGTCAAGATTTTCTTATTTAAACACTCCATTTAAATTGTTGTTTAGATTTAAACTAGCGGAATACCCGTGCTGCGCTACAGTGGAGAACTTGCTAACAACGCGAAAATGGAAAGGCAATAGTTTTTAAATGAGTGGTGGCTTTGAAATGTATATATTTAAAATGAACATATTAAAGAGTGAGGTTTTTGGCAATTCAAAATCATGTGGAATGAATATTGTGTGAGCTGTGACAACATTGTCCACGCGGTTGCTTTCTTACGTGAATTTATCAGTAGGTTTTCCAAGGACACGATAAGGAACGACAGAGCCAAATTTCAGCTTTGTAGGTACTCACAAAGACCTTAATCTAGCCAAGGTGTTGCATTCAATGGCATTCAAATGAGTGAGTTGCAGGTAATCACAGTACCAAATTTCAGCCTTGTAGCTACTCGGAAACTGGGAGACTTGTTAAGATTTCATATTTTGCAGTGTTGTATGCATTCACAAAGAGGCAATCCATCCAAGATGTTGCATTCAATGAAATAGCAAAAGAAAATCGAATGTAGGAAAGTGAGAACCCGTCCAAGGACATGGTAGGTAATCACAATGCTAAATTTCAGCCTGTAGCTACGCTAAAACTGAGAATTTGTGATGAGTCATTGAGTCAGTGAGAGCTTTGCAGATTATAGGAATAGATTCCACAGAATAAATCTCTTTAACTGCTTCATTTACTACTACTGTTCCATACTACATATTCTCGGATCACATTAATGTCCATTAAAGGTTTAAAGTAAATCCCAAACTCATTGTTCTCTTACTGATGTTCCACAGTCTGCTGAACCTGGAAACAAGAAGAACAATGATTTAAAAAATAAACCCACGGATCATTTGAAGTGGCAATGCTTTGTTACGAGGACAGCTGGCTTATTTTATTGTCCTCCACCTTTAATTCTGTTTTGAACTATGCCACTGTTTGTGAATAAGGCGGCAAGCATGAGCTCCCACAGCATGTCCCGTCCAACCAGCACCACCACGGAACCATGGAAACGACACGCAGCGATCCGCAGAACATTAGGACGCAACTGCGGATGCTGCCCTTAACTGTGCTGATCTACAGGGTGGAGGATTAATTATACACATTAAAATCAAAGTGTAGCTCAGTGAGCGTAGGTGTGGTACAATGGTAGGGTGTTGGGCTAGTAATCTAAAGGTTGTGGGTTCAAATCCTAGGTCCATTGAAGTAACCAGTGTGGGATCTTGAGCTAGACTCTCAACCCTCATTGATCCAGGGGCATCAACCCTGTGTTCTAATCACAACCATTAAGTTGGGATACTTGTAAGTCATTTTGGATAAAAGCGTCTACTAAATAACCAAATAACCTGCTTTTTAACGATGCCCTAGTTCATGTGAACTGAAGTTCAGTGCTGACCTCGGGTTCAGGGCTTGGCCTGGAGATCCTTAACCACAACAAACACAAATGTCTATTTCTGCTTAAATCCTGCCCATGTTTACCAGGTGCCTTAGTGTGATGTCAGAGTTATTCATCAGACACCACATTGCAAACAGTTTCATTTAAATCAACCTTTAAAACAACATGGATAATCTGCTTAAGGTGAGGCACTGATACTAATGATTATAAATCTACAGAAAGGCTTTGTGGATCCGGACATGTTCAACCTCAACATTTATATCTTTCGGTTACACAGCAGGCTGGGAGGTGCACACTCACGGTGCAGTTAAATAGACATGGAACCCTGAGCATGTTGGTCATACTGAGGACAGATAATGCTGCAAGGTATTCATATACAGTAAATCTGTGTGTGTGTGTGTGTGTGTGTGTGTTTGTGTGTGTATTGTACACTGTATCCTGATAAACATGCAGTAATCATTTTGTATTATGATGTCATACTCCAAACAACACAAGGATGTTAGCATGATGACTGCTGTACCACATCTGAGGATGTGTAGTATGAACTCGCACACTAAACTTTTTAATGGTCAATCACTTTCATTTATCTATACCTATAAACACCAAAGCCCACACTGACTAACTGTCTCATCACTAATTCTCCAATTTCTCGAGTACCTGCAAGGCTGAAATTTTGCATCATGATTGCCTACCATGTCCTTGGACGGGTTCTAGCTTTCCTGCATTTGATTGTTCGTTTGCAATGCCTTCGAGTACAACATCTGCGGATTGGGAAAATCTCTAAAATCAGAAAATCTTTAAAAAAAAGTGTAACATCTTGTTTTTGACTTGAATGGATTTCTAAGTAGGCTAAGTAATCTAGTTTTTAGAAACTTTTGCTTATTTTAACAAATCTTACCAAGATACATTTGCTTAATATATTGGCAGATAATTTTACTTGATACGTGTCTGTTTTTTTCTTGATTTGTGTTTACGTTTTATATTTTGAGCCATGGATTTTTTGCAGTGAGCTAAAATTTGACCCTGTCATTCCTTATCGTGTCCTTGTAAAAACTACTGATAAATTCACATAAGAAAGCAACCGTAGTCACAACTCACACTATATTTATTCCACATATTCTGTTCAGGTTTTTAATTGCCACAAACCTTACTCTATAACTAATAACTTTCACGCTTTTATCACGTTCTCCACCGTAGCGCAGAATGAGTATTCCACTAGTGGAAAATATTATCATATCTTAGGGTCACGGTGGGTTCCCTATGCCCATCCAGGGGAGAACATCTCTGATCCTCTGTATTTAATCTATACGTGATTATTTCTTATTGAGTGTTGGTCCACACAAGGTTTTTTTTTTACATTAAGGCACTTTTTTGACTGAATGTAATTAAGTAAAGTTACTTTAAATCTTAAAACACAGTTCCAATCTTTACTGAGGTGCAGGATATCCCCGAATACATATGATCTCGGTTCCTCTTTTTTTTTTTTTTAACTTAAAGACTTCTATGTGTTTTATTTTAAACCATAAGCATGGAGGGTTCATGTTGGTTCCTTATCCATATCAAGCCCCTTCAGAGGTTTACGGATCGTGACTTAAAAGCCATATGAAGCCATTTGCTTTCCAAATGTGGCTCTTTGAATGGCTGATACCTTTGTTTACTGACATCTGATATTTCTGATCACTCCCCATGAGTTTACAAATTTTGGTTGAGCACTTTCTTTTGGGCAGCATGGTGGCGCACCTAAGAACACCCCACCTTACAGCACAGACGTCCTGGGTTCCATAACAGACAAGGTTCTGTCTAAAGGATGTTCACATGTTCTTCTTCATGTCTGTTTGCTTTTCTTGGCCACGCCCATTTCCTCACACGGACCTGTTACCCATATTAGAATCAGAGATCTGACATCGTAAATGTGTGTGTGTGTTTGTCTTGTGATGGTCTGGTGACCTCTCCAGCATGTTTCTCCACATTTCACTCTGTGAATGCTGGGATAGAGCTTCAGCACCCCACAGCGACCCAGACCTAATTGAGCAAATTAAAATAAGAATAAATAAATCTGTAATTTAAAATAGTTCAGGAAGATCTGCATGTTGTCACTAAGTAAAGAACATTCATAACAAGGTAAGGGAGTTTTGTATGTTTAATAGGAAACCTTTCAAAGTGGTACCATGAAGTTGAAAAACATTTGACTAAAATGTCTTTGCATTCTGCAACATTTCCATTAACCTACACGAAACTCAGATGCCAAGTCCACAGAGGACTTTAGTCCCCAGTGTGCAGAGAGAACTGCACGTCAAACCTGTGTCAAAGCATGTCAAACCTACGAACATCTTGTTGTAAGGTGACTGCACCACCATGATGCCCTGAATTAAACTTTTTGTTAAATATGTTAAAGCTGTTCATTAAAAAAGAGGTGGTGGCACAGTGGCTAAGTGGTTATCACATTTGCCTCTCAGCGCTGGGGATTCCCGGTTCGAATCCCAATCTGGGTGGAGTTTCCATATTGTCCCTGTGTGCGTGTGGGCTTCCTCCAGGTTCTCAAATTTCCTCCCACAGTCCAAAAACATGGATTCAAGTTAAATTAACTGCTCTAAAATGGCCCCTTATACAAAGGTTGGACAGTGACACTGAAACACCTGTCAATTTGTTGTGGGAGATTTCATGGCTGAATTAGACCAGCTTGGTGACCAATCTGAACGTTGGTGTGAAGGTTCAATTAGCAGGGTAAGAACACTGTTTTGCTCAAAACATTGCAATGCACACAACATTATGGATGACATACCAGAGTTCAATAGATTAGTTTGATGAACATGAAAGTAACATTGAACATCTCCCATGGCCTGCACAGTCACTGTCACAGTCACACCGTCACAGTCACTAAATATTATTGCGCCACTTTGGGGTGTTTTGGAGAAGCGAGTCAGGAAACGTTTTCCTCTACCAGCATCACATAGTAACCTGACCACTATTCTGCAAGAAGAATGCCATTAAATCCCTCTGTGACCACTGTGCAGGACTTGTATATGTCATTCCCAAGACGAATTGATGGTGTATTGGCTGCAAAAGGAGGACCTATGCCATACTAATAAATTATTGTGATCTAAAACCAGGTGATTCAGTTGCATTGGCTACGCATGTTTGTGTGAGTAAGTGACTGTGTGCATACCCATTGATTTGCGTCCTGTCCTTGGTGTTTCTGCCCAGCGCCCAAGATGTCCTCCCTTGGATGGGCATAGGGAACCCCACCATGACCCTTGTTAAGGGTTTTCTTTTTAAACTCCGGGGCACTCTGGGGAGCAGAGAACACAGCTAAAGATGCTAACAATCCTGATTTAATAATAATACATTGGTCAGACACATTTTCACTGTGACTAACTTCTGTATTAATATATCCTATTTAATATTTATTGTAATAATTTGAGTGATTGAACTTTTGTCTGCCGTTCAGCTTGAGTTCTGCATGTGAATTATTAACAGGATGTTTAAGGGTTTACATTGTAAATGAAAATGACCCGCCATGCAGACGCCTCCTCCAGCTATCACATTTGGATAGTTCAGTCACACCCTCTGCTAACAAGTACTTTAAAAAAGAGCTGAACCAGAAGAATGCAAACTCGAGCTGCCCTGGTCAGATGGAGGAGGTGGAGGGTGAAGTGCACAGTTGTTCCCAGAGTCCCATTCTGCCTGTAAATTCATTTTAAAACCACATTCTGTAGGTGTAAGTTTTAATGTAGAGTTCTGTGTAACTGATTAAGTAGTAGTGTGCGAGGGAAACCTGATACTTATCCTATCCACCATATTAGAAATATCATGTGAGAGATTCCCCCACCACAGTTCATAAAAATGCATCCTTCTATCTGATGCTGGAAAAAAATCAGATCAGTTTTTTTTGTGGCTGTATCTTATTTATGCCTGACAACAACTCAACATCATATAAAATTCAACATAAAACAGAAATAAAGACTTTGGAAACTATTTAAATTTTGAAGTGTTACTTCAGTGAGTTGTTTTTTTCAAAGTGTTTCTCATAATTTAATAATAACTAGCGGTTTACCGGTGCTACGCTATGGGAGAGAACTTGGTAACAACATGAATGTTGAAAGGCAATTGTTTTTAAATGAGTGAGGGCTTTGGAATTTATATATTTTAAATACATTTATCATTATAGAGTGAGGATAATATCTGAAATAATCTGATAATATCAAAAAATCTGAAATGAGTATATGGAATGAATATTGTGACTGCGGTGTCCAGGCTGTTGCTGTGTTATGTGAATTTATCTGTAGATTTTCCAAGGAATACATTAAGGAATGACGGTTCCAAGTTTTAGTTTTGTAGGTACTTGCAAAGACACCAATCCATCCGAGGTGTTGCATTCGATGACGATTGCGAACGAAGAATCAAACGTAGAAAAGTGAGAACCTGTTACTTTTCCTAACGATATGGTAGGGAATCACAATGCCAAGTTTTAAATGGGATTTTGATGGCATGTACTGATGTATACATCATTTGACCATAGGAGTTCTGTAGATAAACATTAAACAGAATATTATTCATAAACTGAAGCTTCTTTTATTTAAATGGATAATCTGCAGCACTGGATCTCTGAAAGAGTTGTGAGAAAGAGACCGTGTGTGAATCAGTAACTATGCATGGTATGTGTGTGTCAGCACAAACACACATGCACACAAACACACACAGATACACACAAAACAAAGCACTATAGCTTAGCCCTTGCCGCCCCTCCAGGTCGGCTTTATCTTGCCAGCGGTTACCATGGAATCCAGTCTCTCACCTGAGGCAGGTATTTCCTACGAGAGAGATGCCATTCCACTGGCAGTGGTCTGATCTGGTGATCACGTATGAGGTACCAAGTACGCGCTGCAGATTCAGGGAGAGACTCATAATGAGGCCCCAGTTGTTGGACCCAGTGGAATGAGGCTTTAAGACTTTAATCTCTGCTCTGAATGGACAGTCTCTCTAACACGCTCCTGTACATTCCCATCTGTCGCTCTCTCCTGCACGTTTACATGCTGTTAGCCTGTCTCCTCAACGCCCCAACTCATAACAGAATTAACATGAAAGTTACGCTTCAGTAAGAAAAGAACCTTTATTCTAAAGAAAACCACAGAATTGCTGACACCTGACCAGCATTCCTAAAATAGCTCAGAATTCCACACATTTAACCTTTAATTCTCTGAACCCAGCGGACACCATGTTTCTCCTCTCACTGTTCATTATCTTAGCTCCACTGATCATACAGCTGGTTGATCTTTGTTAGTGCTCTGATGATCAGGACCCATTACTTTTGTTCATACAGTGTACTTTAATGTCTCTTCATCTGTAAATGTTTTTTTTTCTTCCAGTTTTATTTGTGCACTAGGTATTTTATTGCACTGGTTATTGGAGCATCATCAGATAGGTCTCAGATGGTAAAAAAACTGAAACCAGTGTTCGACATTATTAAATGTTGGAGCAGATGAATAACCAGCTTCAGTGAAGAGACTCAACACCAGTGCCATCTTATTGGTGCATATTGATCAGATGATCCAATGTTATTGATCATGAGTGTGAACATACACCAGACCTTCATTCCACATCACCCACCCCCCCCCCCCCC
>JAOUQT010008070.1:0-12313 GCA_025769995.1 Xyliphius kryptos | reverse complement strand
ATATATATATACACATAAAAATATAAAAGTATGAAAGTATGAAAGTATAAACAGAAAAATTTAACAATATAATTAATTTAACAAGACAAGAAGCGAAACCAAAGTAAGACAATAATTATTTTGTCAGTGTATAAACATTTGAAAGTCTGAATATTGTAAGTATTTTTAAAAATACTGTTTTAGAATCAGTAATATGGAGTTGTAGTCCCATTTAAACATTTAAAAAGCTCTCATCCTCTGGAAATTTGGACCTGTTTATTCAATATCAGGAAATTGTAATGGATTGAACCATAAATATTGTATTTTTAATGTGTTCATAGTAAGTACGATAAAAGTGTTGTGCACTGCAGTTCCTTAACACAAAAAGCATTAAATGTTTTTGATCTCGCCTTTAAAACAAGATAAACATTTATACAAAGAGGGCCTTCCCCAAACATCTACCAAAATATTGGATGTAGGAGACATAGCTTTCACATAACATATTGTATGCTAAATAAGACATGTGGATTTTAATCTTTTTATAAAGGTTTATAAGGATTTATATGAATGGCCCATGGTTTGTACAGTTATCCTCAGAATTAGTAGCATGCGTAAATAGAACTTCAGCGCCAAGGCACAATATCTAAAAGACGTGTTAGTTAATTGGCATAGTCTGAAATGCCATATGTCTGTACCAGAAAGGCGTGTGGAGTGACACACCTTAGCAAAATGACAAAGTGTACTGTTACAGCAACAAACCCAACACATTTTGTTCTTTAAATCCTTTAATTATCTCCACCCTTGTGGTACTGACAATATAATTTTGACTATTACCTGTGTAATTCTGACACAAATTAGTGCAATACATATTTAAATATGAAGCTTATACAAATATATGAACACACACTTACAATATAAAGTGCGTTAAGACCCAAATCTGCTTATCACCATGTCTGGCAAACTAATGTAAACATATGGAAGGTGATTTGCTCACTCATTAACACATATTGTTTGAGTTAATCCATCAATTAGAAGGACAGCGATCTAAATAGATTTTTAAAAACAAATTGGTTTGGATTTTTCAGTATGGTACTCCAAAAAGCCGAAGCTAGAGTAAATAGAGGGATGTGTAGTTCTACTCTGGACCCACAGTGTAATAAATAATAAATAATTAATTAAATCAGTCAATCAAAGAATCAAGTCAGCAGTAAATTGTGACAGATGTATGTTTACCACTGTTACACGTCACATTTTTGTTAATTATATATTTATTTAGGGTTTATAATAATTATATTAATATTAATATTCATTGTTGCAGTTCTGTGTTTTGCCATATTAGACATTGGCTGCTCAACAGTCCATGATTACATTCTAAATGCAGCAGCAAACTGTTACTATGACAATATAAATAATAAATTAATCTGCCATACATTTACATCTGGTCATTTAGCAGACACTTTTATATAAAGCGACTTACAAGTATCCCAACTTGATTGGGGTCAGATCACAGAGATCTGTGTCCGCATGGGTTTCCAACGGGTTCTCTGGTTTCCTCCCACAGTCCAAAAATGTGGATTCAATGTAAATTGAATGCTCTAAATTGCTCCATATAGTGTGTGTTTATTTGTGGCTGTGTGATTGAGTGAGTGTGTGCCCAGCAATGGATTGGTGCCCTGTCCTGGGTATATCTGCCAATTATTAACTGATAATTCAGTATTACCCAGATAAGGATGGGATGCATTCTTCTTTACGTAAAGGCACTTCTGTTGCAGAATCCATTGTTAAAATTCCTATAAAATTAAATTTACCTTACTTTAAAAATAGAATATACCTTGTCATTAATACTGTTAATTGTTGCTGTATACATTTTGTTTTTTTATTTGTAGTAGATCTGAAAATTTTAGTCTTTTACAGTGAACTTCAGTAACTATTTTATTTAAAAGAATTGTCAAATTGTAACCATGTATGAGTAAGTGAAACAAATTAAGGTGGTGCAAAGAAGCTTTAAAAGAGCCTGCCTTTCCCTAAAGGCAATACTTATCCTCACACATGCACTATTTGGGTGTTTCTCCATTTTTAATCAGAATGCCAAATTACAAGGAAATAGTTTTCTTTTGTTTCTGAACTTGCTAATGAAAAATATGTCTTAAATCCAACGTATGGTTACTTTCTCCAGCGAAATGAATAAAATGGTGCCCTAGGTCTTGTGAAACTGATCTCTTTTGCTGAGGTTGCACCAGTTCACTCAGCCACTCCCCAATAACTGATGTTTTCTCACACCTACTTTGACTCATCTTCATCTGCCATGGTTTGTTACCCCTTCTAGTTTTCACTTACTCATAATTATACGGGGGAAAAAAACTCTCCGTTAACTGGGGTGTTGACGATGCATGACATATAAATTGTTTACACTTATTCCCTATAGCAGATCAAGTAAGCTCTCACAGGAGGACATTGACGTAGAAAGTCTCAGTGGGGAAAGATTTTATCTTGTTGGATCATATTGTTTGCCAGACTTCACAACGTCTTAATGGTGAGTAAAAGGTTTAATATATTTAATAAATTCAGTATAGAGGATGCATCTTTTTCTACGAAATAACAAACCACTTAAACACAAAAACATCAAGCAAAAGAAAGTTTTGAAAAGGAGAATTAATGCTATAATCTTTCTTGACATGATGTTGATAAATATGTAATTTTAAATCATTCTGCATTTAATAGAAAACATATATATTTTTTAAAAGTTCTACTATTATTTTACTTGTTACGTTGTGAATTATTTTTAGATAAGAATGGAAATGCTATAAACATTAACAGCTTTTCAGATTAATATACTGTATGTCACAATATGATATAAAAATATATACTAATAAGTAACTTGTATTAAACGTATAGTAAAAATGGTTATGGTCACAAATCATTTAAATGATAAAACAATAAATAACTTGCATAATCTATAGGAATTCCAAATGACACATTTGCAGTAGTCAACTCCTTCTGATAAATGACATTTCAGTTAGGACACTGAGAAAACTGATGATTTTCTCGACTTTTCAAAATTACTGTTTAGTTTCTATGGTAAGCAGAAAAACAAAAGTAGTGTAGTTTGGTATAGTTCTAACACAGATACGGAAACAGTCACTTTTGTTGCTTGGTAATAGAGTACAACGCCCATAAACAATGTCAGCTACGTAACTACAGCAACTGAACTATTTGCTTTAGTATTACAGGGTAGAAAAAAAACACTATCTTTCCCATGTCTCCTTAAAAGACAGATTGCAAAGATTAGATTATCAAAATATGTAAACAATATAAATGTTTATGTGGGTCATATTAGACTGCTTTTTTTTTTTTTTTTTTTTTTTTTGCTTTTCTCATAAATGTAAAATTGCATTAACCAGTCCTTTAAAGGAATGTACTTTATATATATTCTTTCTTCTAAGATAAATCTGGACATTTTGATTATTTCGTGTTAAACTAAGTTACATCAAAATACACAGAAAACTTTTGCGTTAAGATTTTTCAAAAGGTAATAAAGGTAATGTAAAGTGGGCAATCCACAACCAACCAAAACTGGCACTTTTACAAAATCTGTCAATATGACTTTTTTCCATGCATTCATTTTTAGAGCATGTGATACTGAACATGACTCCAACAAAATCACTGTATGGTTAGCACTAAAATAAAGCATTAATTTAAAAGTAGATAACACATTACATCTTAAAGTCCTTTCCCTTACCTGTGGCAATTAAAACAGAATTTACTATAAAGTTATAGTTAAAGTCTTTATAGTTAATTTACTATAAACTATAAAGATCCAGTCTAAAAATCAGTCTTGAAATTGTTTGTTATAAAACATGTACAGCATAAAATAATACTAATTTACATTCATTGATAATGTTAAAAACTATTCTTTATTTTTAAATAGAACATTATTACGTTTAATTTTTTAAGTAACGCTTTAGTGACTCCAGTTTTGAAACTTAATAGGGCACTTTGTAATTCCAACTATTGTTGTGTAAATTTGTGATGTGTATTTACCCTTTGATTTTCACCATGAGTCTGTATCTCTGTAATCTGTTATGTCATTCACACAGTTTCGACCTTTTGTCCATGTTGTTTCTCTACAGTATAACCCACTAGGCTTAAAAGAAAACTGTAAACTTGTATATATTGTATTTTAAAACAAGACTTTAAAATAAGAACATTATCGAGGTAAGAGGTATCAAGAAGTCAATTCAACTCAACTAAACTAGGATCAGAGCATTACATGTTATGTAAACTACAACACAAATATAAATGCAATTTCAGTACATTTAATACAATGACATGCACTGTTTGAAGACATGGTGACTGTGTATACCTCACAAAACCTTTATACTCATAATAAAGTAGAGTAAATTTAACTGTAAAGCAACATGTAAACCATATGATGGACAAGGAAAAGATAATAAAAAAATAAAATTAAATAATGGGCATAACAACAAACAAACCTTTTAACTCTTTTTTGTATAATTTAATATAAAGTCCCTTTGTGCCAAAATTATCTGTATGGCTTTGTTTAAGCCTCTGCTGCTGCTGATGAGAACAGCATCAATAATACACATCCAAAATGCCTTCCAGGGTAAAGTTGTTGCTTTATTTGAATTAGCACGCACATGCTTCATTTACTATTAGGTTATATTGAGCTTCGAATTTTTTTTAACATACATTTTTATGTATTATTAAGTTTTAATGTATTATTATGATGTAATATAGCTTATTTTACTGCTAAGTACTAAAAAAAAATTCTTGGTATTTATTTAGTACAGACTAATTTCAAATTTGGATGATCTGCTTTTGGCTTTTTGCAGCCCTCGTACCCATATTTGCTTTCAGGAACCCAAAACTTTTTACGCGCTGTCTAAGATAATCAGTACAGCAAGGACACCCCCACCACACACAGACACACAGGCCATTTTCAAAAGAGTTAATAGGTAACTGGACTCTCTTTTCTTAACAATGACAGTGTTGTTCATTTTAATATAAAACAGGCAATTGTAGTTGTTAGTGAAACCCGGTCCAATAAATACAGTGTCATAGCATTTACCTGTGAATAAGACGCCAGAAATGTTAACTTGTGTACAAAATCAATCTTCTACGTGCATATTCATCTTAAGAATGGTAATTAGTATAATTAAGCTCACGTAGCTAAATGTTGCCTTTTATTAATTGAAAATGACTTTTAATTATGTGGCATCTGGTTAATTAATTCATTCATTTATTATCTCCTGCTTAATCCTCCACTAGAGTAATGTAGGGTTACCCATGCTGGACAAATACACCCAAGACAGGGTGCCAAGCCATTGCTGGGCACACTCACATAAACACACATTTTACCGGGCAATTTAGAGCATTCAATTTACCTTGAATCCATGTTTTTGGACTGTGGGAGAAAAACATGGCGAAAACCCATGTGGATACAGGGAGAACGAAGGAAACTCAACCCATATTGGGATTTGAACCGGGCATCCACATCCGTTCGTTGAGAGACGAACGTGTTCATCTGGTTTAATGAAATTACAAATAAAATAATTCAATTATTAATTATAATTAATCAATCAATTATAAAATTATAAATGATTATATAAAAAAAAATTACATAGTATAGAAACAAATCGTAATTTATCTTTTTAAATAATCATTTTATTGTTTTAAATTATCAAAAAACTTGTCTACATATTAACACTGTTATAGATACATATATGAAACACAATGTGTGTGACTATTTTTAACATACTATTTTAAAAAGATCAAATAATTTTGTCTATGTAATTCATATAGCAAACAGGATCAACCATAATGATTAGTGAAAAAAAAACAATTATTCTAGAGATTGATGCATGATGAATGATGGAATTAGATGCACAGAGGAATTAGTCCGCCCCTTTTAACCCATCCATGCAGTGAGCGCACATGCCCGGAGTGGTGGACGGCCAATTTTTTTAATATATGTATTAAGAAGTTCCATAAGAGGTCTATCTAAAAAATAAGGGTTAATTAATTTATGATATCATTACTGTTTTTTATTTTTGTGATGAACAAATGTATACTGTCGGACTTGCAATCCTTTCCTAACAATCCATGACTAACATTTTCTTAGTCATTTAGGATGATAAACCATTACCTACTTGGATTAACTCTGGCACTAAGAAAGGTTTTTAAAATCCTGTTTATCAAAAAGTTTATCATATTTTAAAATGCATTTTATTTTAGCACGTTTTTATGTAGTGGTAGCAATGCTTTTTGTTGACACTGGTCTCATGCAATGACTCACTAACCGATATATAGTATAAATTATTACTTCTTACTTATAATTATTAGTATTGGTTTTAATCCGTATCCGTCTAATCCAAAACCACATTATTAGTAATTTCTAGTGCGCCACAGTCTACGGAAACATATTGAAGACTACCTGGCTCAGGTAACCGGTTCGTCATCCATAGACTCCGCCCCTTCTACCTGAAAAAACGTATTCATTCGTGTTATCCGCTGGAACAAAGTCCATTCTTGCTCTGCCGCCCTCGTTGGAGTGGCTTCGTGCGACAGATAAGCGTTGCCTAAACCTTAATTAAGGCGTTATTACAGGCGTTTGGTGTCAGCTCTCGGCCTTTGGTTCAAATCGGTTCGGTTCGGTTCAGTTAGTGAGTCGTAACTCGGAAGGCTTCGGCATGAGCGCGGTGTCTGAGGGAGTCTTTCTCTCGGCTCTGCAGCCCAACAGCTCCACGGTGAGCACGTACGCCGTGCCGTCCGAAAACCAGCTGGCACATGGCGGTTCCCTGTCCGGCGAAGAGGCGCGGGCCAAGCGGGTACAGCAGCAGGTGGCTCTGAGACTCGCCGAAAAAGGTACACTACCGCGGCGGACAACTACCACCTCCTCCTCCTCCACCTCCGGTAACCAGTACGCCTCGTCAGGTGGGTCCCTGTTCTACCTGCTTCCTAAATTCACTCCATCTGTCTCCTCTTGTACTTTCACCTGAAACAACAAACAAAACCATTGCATGTATAAACGAATGCAAAAACCTTCATGTTTGGTTTCCAACCGTAAAGAGCACTTTTTGTTGTGTTCTGCTTCCTTAAATTAATTCTATAAAGTTTTGGTATTGTAACCACAATGTAAAACCTCTCATTTATGTTGTCTGTAAATTATGCCATCATTTTATTGTTATTTATTTTAGATTTTAGATAGATCAGACAGATTGCTTTTATTATCTTGGAGGGAGATTTATGTATTGCAGCAGCCAGTGTAGTTACAGTAACTTACATGGGTCCCAACTTGGTTGGGGTCAGAAGACAATGGAACCCCATATGGCACCCTGGAGCAATCAGGGTTAAGGGCCTTGCTCAAGGACCCATCTTGGTAACATCAGTGGATCTGAACCCACAAGCTTCAGATTTATAGCCAACACCCTAACCACTAAGATACCACACCCTCTATTCAGAATATGTTGTGAACTACATTTATTTGCATAGTCTAAATGAGCTGTTAATGGTTGTTACAACTTTCATAGATATTAAGGTATAGAATTAATTTAAGAACATTCACCCAAATGATTTTATGTATGTATAGCATATATCAAATGCTGAATTGCATGTTCGCTGTGTTATCCTTCATTTACAGGAATTCATTTAAGTTTATTTGTTATAAACACACACAAGATGTGAGATTACCCAGCTGTGGGTTTCATGTATTCTTTTATTATTACCTACATTCAATGCGATTTTACAGTAAATTACTCTAAACTCATGTAATAATGTATTTTGTAAAGCTTTGTTTTAAGGAATGTTGGGCTCTTACTCGCTGTCTCTCCCACTCTCTCTCTCCTACTCTCTCTTTACCTGTATATTTAAAGGTTCTCCAAGTACAAAATCACATTACTGTCTTGAATTAATACAATATCAAATGTATCATAATATAAACTTCAGCCTTCATTGTGCAGATTGTTGTGAATTTGGTTTTGTTTAATACATTGTTGGACTGTTTGAATATTCCCCACTGGATCGGTTTGCTAGATACCATGTCTTATTGGTTTTGTCGTTGAATACTATAGCATTCAGTGATAATAATCCCTTTAAATAGGTGTATCTGTGGGCATTAATTTGCTTCTTGGAATTTTCTCTCAGTTATTTTTCCCACCAACATATGGGATCAACATCTTATTCACCGCCTTAAGACAAATAAGTTGACCTTCGTTTTTTTCCCGAAGGTATAAATTATGTTATTTTACTGTAAAAACAAGGTCTTTTTGGTACATCTATGTAATGATAATTATATCCTTTGAACTACAAAGTACAAAGGGTGTACCTGGTACAGCTTTGGCACTTGCCTTTGGAAGTATTCAGATTTCATGTTAAAAGTATAAATGTGAATCTTTTGGCCGTATTAAGTCACATGCAGTGTTTGTAGCTGGTTTACTTTAATCTCTTATTGACTGTTAGCAATCAGCTATGGTGGTTTCTCATATCTCTAACTAAGGAAAAATCCTAAGCACCAGAATTTTTAACCAGTATGTGATAAGATAAGTGTTTAATGTGAAATGTGTTATGAATGCACAGTTAATACAATAGTTAAGTATTTTCGTAGAACAGGTATGAACAGTCGGGGTATCAAATATCAAATAGTTACTGACACATTTATTACTCACTTATGACAATCATGCTACTGTTTCAGCAGCCATTTCTCAGCTTTCTAATGAAAATTAAACACAGACCAAACTTTGTAGTTGCTTTTGCACTGCTGATATATTTATTTGAAGGCCCTTCATTTTCTTTTCATTTAGGATGTTTGTCATTTTATGACAAACAATACTGGAAACTATTGTTTGAATGCTATAAGTTTATACATGGTGCACTGACAACCAATATAGGAAAGCTGTTTGTATTGTATTAACTATTTGTTACAAATGTCACAGAATGTTAAAAACTTTCAAGCCTCATAAACACTACATAACAGCATTGCTTTATCAGACATATCAGTGGTTCATCTTCATTCTAACATTAAATAGATAGCTTTTTAATTTCTCCTTTTTGGTCTATGTCAGGTCTAATTTTAGTGGTAGAAAAATATTTATTCAGTTTAAATTAAGATAGTGTTGTCAGAGAACTCACAAAGGTTTATTTCCTCAGGGAAATTCCTAAAATTATATGTAAATAAGAAATTATATTTCGTTGTTAGCAAGTCCCTGCCTGTTGATGAATCTGAGTATGAAGTCTTTGTTAAATGAAGTCACTTATCTGTTGATGACTTTTACAAGCTATCATGAGGGCATGGTTTTTTACTTTCCCTCTCTCCCTCGCTCTCTTAGAGAGAGAGAGAGAGAGAGTCATTGAAACAAAGTTCACCTGTAGCCTACTTTCAGTTGCTTTGCAGTGAAAATGAGAAGGGAATAAGTGAAAGTTTTTTAAAGTCTCCATGGTTGACAGTCATTTTGTATCTCCTAGTGGCCCTTTTATACAAAAACATTTACATTTACATTTAGTTATTTAGCAGACGCTTATATCCAAAGCGACTTACAGGTATCCCAACTTGGTTGGGGTCAGAACACAGGATTGATACAGGACTCTGGAGCAATGAGGGCTAAGGGTCTTGCTCAAGGACCCCCATTGGTAACTTCAGTAGACCTGAGGTTTGAACCCCCAACCTTCTGATTGATAGTCCAACACCCTGACCACTGAGCTACCACACCCCACAAATAAAAGATGTACTTGGCATTTAGCATTGAAGCCACACAGGTAAACTAGGCTTGAACATAGGTTTTCTGTGCAGATTTGGACTTTTATAAAAAACTAAAAAATAACACGCTCAAACTCTATACTATACTAATGTAAGCATGCATAAACAATATGACCAAAGCTGGAGATTAATACAACTCATGTAATGCATGTGCAGAAGCTGCTGAAGTTTGCTTTAATGTTCACAAAACACCACCTTTACATTTAAGAGCCACACCTCTGTATGGTATGCCGACTGCACTGTCACTCTTAAGCTGCTATAAACATTGGAAATGTACACACCTCTATTTATGACAAATTTGTACAACATCTTCACAAAAGTGCTGACAAGGATTACTTATAGATAAATAAACAAAGCCTTCCATTTTATTTTCCTTGAAATTCTGAATTTGTTAGATGTAAAAGTTAAAACACCCTTGGCTATGTCACATGTTGTGTATAAGTAGAAGCGCTTTAAGAGACTTGAGATTTTATGTATTTAATACCCTAATTTGTTTGCTTGTTCACAGTTATTGTTTAGAAAGACCATTAGATGATTTTGGAATATCCATCAATATCCTGTGTCCTGTCCTAACTGTCAACAACCATGGGCTCCAGTAAGCAGCAGCCTAGCACTGTAAAACTAAATGCAATTCATTTCCACACTACAAGAAAATAATTGAATATGAAGACTTTTTAATTTTACAATGTAATGTGGAAATTAGGAAGAACAAAACTTGGAATTGCTAGGAAGACAAAACCCTCACATGTCATGGGAAAAACAACCCATATGGGAAAAAAAATAATAAACTGGCAATACAATAAAACAGTGATACCATAATGTTTTACTAAAAGATGTTACTAAAAGTTACTAAAATATTTCCTGCTTCATATTTTTCAGAAGTTATTTCCTACTTGCCCAACATTATCAGAATTTTATAGCAAACTAATCCTCTTACAATCTACTGGTTTTGTTTTGTTGATTTGTAATGTTGAAATACTCTTAACCAAAGTGTAAAAGTTAAAAAAACAGCAGATATGGTTTAATGCCAGCATTCTAGGGGAAAACCACAATTAATGTGATGGTCACTTGTACTGGTTTCTTGGGCTGAACTTTAGTCTTAACAAGTCGGGACAACCTCAAAGAAAGACAATTTCAGGAATCATAAACAGCTCTGGGAAAAGCTGCTGTTTTTGAATATCCAGCCTGACATTTTTTTTTTTTACAAATTTGATTGACATTTAGACCTTGACTACACAAATATAGTGCATATTCTCAAATACACTTTCAAAGATTTGAAAACGTAGGGAGTGGCAGGGGGTGGCACGTTATAGTCAGTATGTGTGTGCGTGTGTGCACTTTGTATAAATGTGCTTTGGGCAGGGTTGTTGGGAGTGGCCCACAGCTATCGAACCGGTTTTCTGTCTCTTTCCCCTTCAGCATTGTAGGTTAGGCTGTTATTAAAAGCCCAGCCTGTACCTCGCCCTACGGAAAACATTCACATGAAGACCTAACTAACTGGCAAACTCTTGTTGGATAATCTGTATGTAGTTTGAAGTAAATAGCATTGTTACAATGCTCCAATGTTTATTATGTCATTCCCTACAACATGGATTTTGGGTTTATGCCGCGCTTAATATTCGGAAACAATCAGGACACAAACCATATTAATCTAGATTTTATTAATCTAGAGTTCGTGTTTGGGCCCTATTTCCTGAATTATTAATTTTGGAAGGTTTTTTTTTATATTTATTTCTTTGCTCATACATTCATTTCTTAAGAAACTTTACTTTCTAAAAGTATTTAAAAAAAAAAAATCAATGAAATGCAAATTCATGTTAGCTACAATACTGTCTCTAAAACAGTGGGACATTGATATTGTTGCTGGTTAAAATTAGTGTTTGTAAACTTTTCTCTATGTGCCGCAAACCTTATTATAGTTGACTTTCCCAACTTTCAGTGTATTCTTAGTATATGTGCCTATGGCGGTTGAAACTCATAAATTAAGGCCTATCACTCCGGTTCTGTTAGAATCAGAATGTCAGGGACATTATTGCAGTCCTTAGAAATCATTCTACCTGTAAAATCTGTTTCATGTTATGACAGATTTACTATTAAGCAGAAAATCTGCTTTGAATACATCTTAGTGCAGCTACACCTGCTTTCATGGGTTTTATCTCTGCTTGAAACTAAATTAATGAAACTTACTGCATTCAAACAAGTTTTCAGTCTCATGTGGTAATGTTTTATTGCTCACTACATGTTTGATATCTAACATAGCATACAATAAACCAGATTTTCGAATGATGTAGGTTACAGCAAAAATATTTTTACACAGAGATTATATACAAAAACCATTAATCACATCCAAACATACATTTAGTTCAAGAAGTAAATTCATTTTTTAAAGTATAGATAAAAACTTTAGCCTGCTAAAAGCTGTGCTATCGTCAATTAAAAATTTACATACTTTCAGTACACAACATCAATATTTACTGTAGAAAGAATAACATTTTTAATGTTTATTTATTTAGGTTTAATATTTCAATTTGTGTCTTAATTGCAGTTTAGTTTAACGAGTTT
>JAOUQT010008061.1:0-12314 GCA_025769995.1 Xyliphius kryptos | reverse complement strand
CACTATACAGGGCAATTTAGAGCATTCAATTTACCTTTATGTTTTTGGAATGTGGGAGGAAACCGGAGAACCCGGAGAAAATCCACCCAGACACGGGGAGGACATGCAAACTCCACCCAGATAGGGATTCCACTGTGCCGCCACCCATAATACCCAGTATATAAAATGTATATTTACCTTCACTGAGGACGAGTTTCGAGGTAGATACTCCAAAATTCCCTTTGTGCGCATGTATACATGGGTTTTGGAATGTTTTTTTTCTCTCAAAAATATATATTTTAGTTCGTGTTCTATGAAAGTGGGTCACGACCAGGAGAAAACCTGGACCCAGTGGCTGCCATGAGCTTTGTTCCACAACACTCATAGTGTTCCGTCTCACACTCAGCGCCGATCCACACCGCTCTACGTCCACGCCGCAAACGAACTGCGTCTGCGCAAACCTGACCGCGTATCCGCAAATCCCCCTTGTGGGTCCCGGGCGGTCACATGGTATATTTTATAATTCCAACCTCTAACCGAATGTACGAGCTGCACCCGAAACGTCTATCACAGTGCGTATACGGCGTGCCACGTCTGCCTTACCTTACGAATGCCCTCCTTCGAGTCCTCCACGTTGTTCTCCGCGCCCCCTGTCCGGTTGATCATCCGCCACATCTGGGAGTACATGGGGTCACGCTCGAAAGGATTCATGCCTTTAATGCGCAGCTGGTCGTATACCGCCGAGTCCAGAACAGTGCCATACGGCAGCTCGGTCTGCTTGGACAGGTCCTGCAGCGACCTGCGGACACAATGAACCAACACGCCATGAGTCACGAAGCCCCTCGCAAACAACCGCCGGGCGGCAATTAGCAACACGCACTGAAAATATGTTCCGTTCCGCGGCCGTAGATCTGAAACGCACACCTACGCCTCACACCTCCATCTTGAAACATACACACAGTTCATACACGTCTGTGTACGCATCGTTTAGAAACTCCAAAGCTCACACTTTGTGCTGAAATAATATTCGCCTTATTAGAACCGCGCGGCACCATCTGTCCCTTCAGGGGTGAAATGCAAAGCTAATTAATATGCGCTGTAAACATAAGACACTAAACGCCTTTTTAAGCACTTTATTGAATTTCCTTGCTTAAGACAATGGTCCTCATTAGCTCTTTGAAAGGAAGACGGCCTCCACGGCGCGGAGGAGACGCTGCATGCTTTTTGGAACCCCATCATGTAGTGGAGCTGGTTCCATTGCGTTTATTAAAAATGATTACATTAGACGTCCATTGTCCTCTGAACGTCTTCACTCTGAACTTAAACCCTCTGGTCTTTTAAGATTTCATAAATCTTGATAATAGTTGTGGGTTGACGGCGTGTGTACCAAAAAAAATGCAGGGTGCAGTAACCTGTGTGACCACATGAGGGCAAAGGGGTTCTAATAAACGACGGAAGCACAGCACAGAAAAAACGCGGTGTGTATTACACCATAATTATGATTGGCTTTTTATTTGAAAAGGAGGATCTTCGAGGCTTTTTTGTTACAAAAAAATGAATTACACAACTGGAAACTATTTAAAAACAACAAAAGCAAAGTCATGGTTTACATTGTGCCATTTTGCAGACACTTGACGGTTTGCACAAAATGATGGTTGGGGTTGATGAACAGGGTCAGTCATGATACTGCCCCCTGCTGGAGCAATTAGGGTTAAAAAAAAAAAGATTTGGTGAAACCCGGAGAAAATACACGTAGACACGAAGAGGACATGCAAACTCCACCCAGATTGGGATCCGAACCAGGAATCCCCAGCGCTGAGAGGCGAATGTGCTAACCACTAAGCCACCGTGCCGCCACCCAGAGTATATAAAAAGTATACATTACATCCGAAACAATCTGGGTGGAGTTTCCATGTCCTCCCTGTGTCTGCGTGGGTTTCCTCCTGGTTTTCCGGTTTCCTCCCACAGTCCAAAAACATGGATTCCAGGAAAAAGGTGTGTGTTTGTGTGTGTGGATGTGTGAGTGAGCGAGTGTGTGCCCAGCAGTGGGTGTATCTGCCCAGCGCCCGAGATGTTCTCTCCTGGATGGGCAGGGGGAACCCCACAGCGACTTTAGTAAAGGAATAAGCAGAAGATGATGGATGGACTACAAAATTTTTTAAATATAATTTCTTTTTATAATCCCAATCTAGGTGGAGTTGCATGTCCTCCCTGTGTCTGCATGGGTTTTTTCCGGGTTCTCCAGTTTCCTCCCAAATAACAAAAACATGAATGGACCCCTGTTGTGGTCCAAACACCGGGTCAGCCATGATCCTGCCCCCTGCTGGAGCAATGAGGGTTAAAAGTGAAAATTTGGTGAAAACGGGGTTCGAACCCTGGACCTTCAGATTGACCGGTCCACTAATATACCGTGACCTTACATCCGAAACAACAGTACACTTTCAACCAAGTGACAACTATCCCATCTTGGTTGTGGTTCAAACACCGGGTCAGTCATCCTGCCCCCTGCTGGAGCAAAGAGGCTTTAAAGTGATAATTTGGTGAAAATGGGGTTTGAACCCTGGACCTTCAGATTGACCGGTTCACTGAGATCTAAAACTTGAAAAAAATCAATGGGTTCTTACTTTCCTACATTTGATTGTTCGCATTCGTCATCGACTGGATCAGACACAGCAGAGACCACAGCGGTGCCATCATCCACCACCCTAATAACTCCTGCACTGTGAGATCCTGATCATCAGAGAAGAGAGAATGTGGAGAAACAGATGGACTACAGAATGTAACTGTAGAACTACAACATCCATCTATACGATCAGAACCAGTGAGCTGTACCTAATAAAGTGGCCGGTCAGTCTGTACTAATACTGTAAACCTAAACTAAGCCTCTCTCTCTCTCTCTCTTAAGTCCGTTCCGATGGCTCTCGCCCTCCGTTTCGCGGCGCAGCAGCCGTTGTGGTAATTGTGAGTTTACAGTGTAATGGAGACGGTAACGACCCCGACGCCGTCGACACATCAGACCGTAATACATTTAAATCTATGGAAATCCTCATTAACTGGCTTGAAACGGAACCCGGCGTTCCGAGTGCAGACTCATTAGCGGCGATCGAACACAAAGTAAAATAAACAAAAGGGAATAAAAAGCTGGGCTGCTTTTCTTTCATGGCTGTGTGTTTAGGAAGTGGAGTGATTGTGCGCGCGTAATTACCTCCACCGCCGCCACGCCGCCGCGTGGAATATGATTAGCCTGATAGCCGGGCGGATTAAAGGAGCTCATGGACGGAACAGAAAGCAGGGGGTTTAATGATATGCACGTGGGGGCTCTGCACTGGACGCGGTGTGAACGTCTCAGGCCCCGCCCTCGCTTTCATCACTCTCACTAAAAAGGACAGGTTTCATTTGTACTGTAACGCAGAGTAAATCACACACCTTATATACCCTGTGAGAATCACACACACACACACACACACACACACACACACACACACACACACACACACACACACACGCACACACACACGCACACACAAACACACACACAAAATGATGCACACAGACACACACATGCACAAACACACACACAAACTACAAACACACATACACACACACACACACACACACACACACACACACACATACACATAGGCACAGCATTCAAAAACAATATTTAATATAATATTGGCAACAAAACCAGACAGCATTTGATTAAACGCTCCCCCGTGAGCTGCAATTTATGGCAAAGGATTCGATTTCACCTAAAATTAGCCTTCACCCTCAATTTATTGCCTTATTTGAAAATCCAGCCCCAAATGCTAACTAACACAGCTACCTATGACCAACATAGGGTGACTTTTAAATTCACTGGGAGAATTGTTAGGCTTGCCTGTTACCATTTTTCGCTGCCTCGTACCCCTTCTCCGGTTTTTCGTCCTGACAGAGGAGGTTGAATTAAAAAGTGTGTGAGAGTGTTAGATAAACAATAAAATCCAAAATACTTTTATTGGGCTCGGAAAACCGCATGTCCAAGTCTGCAAGTTGACTTTTTAATACTGTTTTTTTTATTAAGTTGTGACAGAGTGACACAGTTGCCTTTTTTAGCGTTCTGTAATTCAGACAAATCAAATAAAGTGGAGATTTTTCCTGATGTGTCAGAGGCAAAATAAAGTCCAGGGGGATTTACACCTGCTTATATGGGCTCAGGTAAACTGTAGGGTCTATTTTAGGGTGAATGAATTCCATCTCGCCTTACGACTGTTGCACCAGTTCCATGTTCTGTTGTTCCCTGTCTGTGGTTGACTTTCCACCAATTTTCTAAATCTGTTATGTTCATGAAGCTGTTTTGAGGCCGGCAGTAGATTTAAACTTATTTGTTGGTAGCTTTCTAAAAAAAAACTGAAAACGTACTTTGGTAACACATTCCATGTAGTCTGTATTCATAATACATATTAAGTGTATTCATAAACTTTACAAGGTATTTATAACACTTTATAGCATGTGTGTCATAAGCCTTTGTTAATGTATGTAAATGTTTATAATTACAGTCCTAAGGTTCTATAACAATATGACCCAAGGCTTTATAAAACAAAGTGACATAATGCATTATAATGTGAACTAATTTAAACTTTTGATTGTTTGGATGATTACAACGTGCGGTAAATAGCATTTATAAGCTATTATAAGTCATTATGTACTTCTATGATGAATGCAAAGTAATTTTCAGGACAATCACAAATTAAACACAAATGTTATAAGGCTCTACGTTACTGGTCTCATTGGTTATAAGTTAATGAACATTTAAAATATATAATTTGGGTTATAAGCCTTATGTAAAGTTATAAAACTTTATAAGTGTGGTTATGTACATCTATGGACATTATTAAATGCTTATAACAAGTATTTTAATGCATTATGAATACCAGATTTATGTAAATTTTTACTAATATCTGTCATAGGCTTCTACTAATGTACATCTATGATAATTATTACGCTTAATAAAAGAGACATAATGCATTATAATATAAATATTGGATTCTGTGGACTTTTTAGACATTCTTACTTAATACAAGATTATTTCATGTTATTTAAAGTCTGTAAAGAACATTTATAATCCTTTCTAAGTCTTTATGTATTAATACTAATAAATGACATTATTAGGTAATAAATGACGACACTTTACATAATGCCCATAAAGAGAGATTATAAGCTTTTATGAACAATTACAAGCACTTTTAAAGTCCTTTTTATAGGAAGCATTTGTTTAGCACAAACACAAAGCTTTATGACACTGGTCTTAACAATAAGTTAATGAATGTGTAAAATATAGATTTTATAATGCATTATGTCACATTGTGTTATAAAGCCTTATGGCATATTCTGATAGCACTTTATGAGTGTTGTTATAAATATCTATGTAAATTAAGAGAGCCTTGTTTTAAGTGTTATTAAGCATTATGAATATGTAATTAAGAGTTATGTATTTGTTTATAATGCATTATGCCACAATGTGTTATAAAGTCTTATGGCATATTCTTATAGCACTTTATAACTGTGGTTATAAATATCTATGTACATTAAGAGAGCCTTGTGACAAATTTTACAAAGCATAATGAATGTTATGAAGCATAATAAATATTTTTATAATGCATTATGTCACATTGTGTTATAAAGCCTTATGGCATATACTTATAGCACTTTATGAGTGTGATTATAAATATCTATGAATTACAAGAGGGCCTTATGAAGTGGTATAAAGCATTATAAATATTTTATTAAGCATCATGAATGTGTTTATAATGCACAAATACAGATTCAGCTTTTAAATAGGAATATCAAATGAAATGTTGTAATCTTTGAAAAAAAAAATAGGCTACACTTGTTCAAAATGGAATGCCATCGTTGAAATGTACAGGCTTAATTTTATAAAGGATTCTGCTTTGAGGAGAATTTTATTTTATGTACCATCATTCTTCATTGGCTATTAGCTAAATGTAAATTGTTATACTTATATACTCTCTCCTGGGCCTATTTTTAGCAAGTGCTGTGGCTGCCCTGTAATAAAGTAGAGATCATTATAGTGTTTTGAAGCTCTTTTTTTCCCAAATTGGCGACCAGCCAGTAAGAAAGGATTTTTTTTTTCTTTTTTTGTTTAAGACCTATTTTTTTCTGTTTCTCACTTTTTTCCTTCCAATATGCTCTCAACAGCGATCTCTGGTTGTAAAATAATAGACTGTCAGCCAGCAATAATTTGCAGTCCAAACAGCACCGTTGCTCCTTGACATTTATTGAAACCTCATTCAGTGCTCCCCTGTTTCGCTTTTCCCTCTCTCCATCATGTCGTGTTTGTGCAGACAGGTCTCGAGCACAGCTCCGGCCAGAGGTTTTTAATAATGAGCAACCATGTGAAACCTTTGCAAGGCCTCTAGAGCTTATTTTGGCCTGGAATAGGTGTGGCAGGCAGACAATGTCACAGACAACCTTACTGATGCAAGCTGTCCAGATAGGTCCTTAATTCCTCTACAAAGGTTTGCTTATATGGTCATGTATATACCAACAAATAAATATATTACACTTGTAGAGGAACGCTAATTAACACTCAGGGTTCTATTTTACACCTCGTGCAAGTGATGCTGATTGCTATCTTATATTCTGCCAACAGTATATTTTCATACATTCCTCCTGCGTCTTTAAATAGCAACACTGCTTGTGAATATATCGATGACAAAGGGCATGGCCATCTCGAAACAAGGTGTGTTCAACAAGATACATTCTGGCATACAGCTATCTTGTGGATGAAAAACAGGTGCACTGCTGAGTTTACTGCTATCCTAGCGGTGAATCCTCAACACAGGCGCTTGTCCAATGCCACTGAACGCTAAATAGAACTGAACGCTATCAAATATCACTGCATTTGTACAGAGGATGTTTATACATAGTCGACACTATGCTGTGTGTTCTCCATTCAATGCAACCTTACAGCAACCTCACATTCACAGATCCTCATGGACCAGTGCATTGAGTCCAGCTGTAGCTGTATCTCTTCAATAGCAATCTGTCAAAGTCAAAAAGCCACCTGGACCTGAAAGTAAGTGCTTTATTTCATAATATGTATAAAGCATACCAATGAATAATTTAGAAAATTACTTTTTAAACATTTCGTGCCGCGCAAGGAGTGTTTTTCTCATCGTCACGATAACAATGGACCTCATGGACCAACGCATTGAATCCAGGTAGCTGCACTGCTGAAATAGCAATTTTATCAGTGGCAATCAAGGCTTAAGCAATTGTGTTGGTGGTGGTTGACTGACAGTGGTGGTAGACTCTGGTGGTAATACAACTGGCCCCGTGGCTGCTCAGATTATTGTGGATAGCTAGTCAGATGTTGCTTTATATGTTCTTTAAAGTCCATTGCAAAGCTAATTGAAAAAAACTGACCAGTGTTCTATAGCGTTTTGTATATTTTATAAAACTTAAGGTAACAGTTTTTATGAATCCGGTATTCATAATGCATTATAATTAATTAATTCATTCATTCATTCATTATCTTTTGCTTAATCATCTACAAGGGTCGCGGTGGGGTTCCCCATGCCCATCAAGGGGAGAACATATCGGGCGCTGGGCAGATACACCCTGGACAGGGCGCCAATAAATCGCTGGGCACACACTCACTCATACAGCCACACATACAAACATACACTATACAGGGCAATTTAGAGCATTCCGTTTACCTTGAGTCCATATTTTTAAAATGTGGGAGGAAACCAAAGAACCTGGAGGAAACCAACGCAGACACAGGGAGAACATGGAAATTCCACCCAGATTGGGATTCAAACGGAATATCCAGCGCTGAGGGGCGGACGTGCTAATCACTAAGCCACAGTGCTGCCCAATCGGCTATTCATAATGCATTATAAGTGCACTGATAAAGCATTTATTCATTCAATTATTCATTCATTTAACGTTTTATAACATTTGTCATAAGCCTTTGTTATTGTACACAAATATTCACAAAAATTGCTATAACAGTTTGACATTCTGTAAGTGTAACACAAAGTGACATAATGCATTATAATATTAACGTTTTAAATTAAAATTTGATTCTTTGAATCAAACTTGATTACACTTTACTTAACGTCTGTAAAGAGCAGTTATGAGCTTTTATAAGACATTATGTACTACTATGCTTGCAGTCTCTCTCAAAGAGGTAATTATTGATAAAGCTTTATGCCTGTAAAGAGAGCTTAAAAACTTGTAGAAACAGTTATGAGCACTTCTAAAGTAATTTTCAGAAATAGCACTTGTTAGGCTTTATGTCACTGGTCTCTATGGTATATAATTTATAATGCATTATAATGCATTAAAAATGTGTTAATAATGCATTTTGAATACCGGATTTATGTAAATTGTAACCAGACCTAATGACTCTGTTTATGATGCATTATGAACAGCAGATTCATAAAAAGACTTGCGGAACTTAATTCCATCAATATCACCGACTAAAATATGGAAGAGTATTATGGAAGAGTATGTGGTGTAATTCTTAATCTTAGAAAAAATAATCTATATGTTTTAGTAGACATGTTATAAAGGTGGACTTGTGTTTCTTAAAACAGGTCCTTACCGGCCAAAACCAATCTTCAGGGGTCTACGATGAATGTTTTCATTGTTTTTCTGGAGCTGAATTGGGTTGAGTGCTGTTTTGCTTCCTGGCCAACTTACCAGCGTTCCTGAGGTAGGTTAGGTGTGTTGATTCTGTGGCACATGGACACAGCTCTGCCTCAATACTAGCCCACAGACTGCTGACTGGACCTTTGACAACAGCCACCAGCAGCATTCAGCACAAGTAACCGCGAAAACCATAGAGTGGACACACACGCATGTGCTGTAACACACACAGACACAGATCCACATTCCTATGCAAATGATTACATATCATTAAACTATCAGGCTACTATTAAAAGATTTGGTTAAAAATGAATTATTCAGATCTGTTACAGTACAGTACAAGTCTTGCATTACAAATGCTATTTAAGGAAAAGTACAGAGTGCTGGCTGCAAGCTTCTGCAATGTCACAACATTTATTTTTGTTCAGCCTTGCATATTTTTTTTCCCCTTGCCTATTTTTTTTCTTGTATTGATGATGGAGATTTGGACCACTGAACAAATCTTCTCCAGCACATCCCAAATATTCTCTGTGGGCTTCAGGTCTGGACTCTGCAATGGCTAAATGTGTGAGAATGATGGCTCGTGCTTTATAAACCACTCTTAATCCCTTAATCAAGCTGCACAGTGCACAGTTGATGCCTCGATGAAGATCGCTAAAATTGGGCTCTATGGTTCAGAGTTTCATGCTGTTGGTTTTAATGACATCACAAATGCTCATTTGAAAAAAATTTACAAATATTCTTTATCCTTTTTTTTTTTGGAAACATGGGTCATGCAAATATCCAGGTTTGAATCCCGGTATTGGTGGATTTTTCATGTTCTGCACACGTCCACATGGGTTTTCTCCCTGTTGTCCAATTTCCTCCCACAGTTCAAAAAACAGGGCATCAAGGTGAATTAAATGCTCTAAATTGACCCTATAGTTTGTGTCTCTGTGTGTGTTTGTGTACCTAGTGATGGATTGGCCCCCTGTCCTGGGTGTACAAACCGAATGTTGGGACACTAAACAAATTAGGAATAGAAACTAAATGCAATGATGTGAAGATGGCAAATGTCAATATTTTATTCGTAATAAAACATAGATGACAGATCAAAATTTATCTGAGTAAACGTAACAAGAAATATGTTGATTCAAAATTTCATAGTGTCAACAAATGGAAGACTGTTCTGTGGTCAGATGAGTCACGATTTAAAGTTCTTTATGAAACACTGGGACGTCATGTCATCCAGAACAGAGAGGACAAGGATCACCCAAGTTGTTATCAATGCTCCGTTCAGAAGCCTGCATCACTGATGGTATGGGGTTACATGAGTGCTTGTGGCATGGGCAGCTTGCATGTCTGGAAAGGCACCATTAAAGCAGAGAACTATGTTCAGGTTCTAGAACAACATAGGCTCCCATCTAGATGTCGTCTCTTTCAGGAAAGACCCTGCATTTTTCAACAAAATAATGCCAGACCACATTCTGCAGCAATCACATCATGGCTATATAGCAGAATGACCTGGGTACTGAAATGGCCAGCCTGCAGTCCAGATCTTTCACCTATAGAGGCGCATCATAAAGAAGAAAGTGTGACAAAGAAGGCCCAAGACGATTGAACAGAGGCCTGTTTTAGACATGAATGGGAGAGCATTCCTATTCCTAAACTTGAGAAACTGGTCTCCTCTGTTCCCAGATGTTGTAAGAAGAAGGTGGGATGCCACACAGTGGTAAAAATGGCCTTGTCCCAACTTTTTTTGGTATTTGTTGACGTTTGGTATTTTTCCCCTAAAATGATGCATTTTCTCAGTTTAAACTTTTGATCTGTGATTTGTGTTCTGTACTGAATAAAAGATTAGAAGTTGGCATCTCCACATCACTCCATTCAGCGTTTATTCACAATTTGTTTAGTGTCCCAACTTTTTTGGAATCCGGTTTGTATATTTATTCTTTTTGTATTAGTCTCTTCTCTATCTTTATTTCTGTGTTTTACCTATTTACAATTTCCCTCTCCCAAAGTGATCCAAGTTCTATCTTATCTTAACTCTTAACATGGACAATTAGTAGAACAAATGTATATGTGTATGTATGTATTTGAAAAGTAAAATATACTGCAAATACATCAATTTAACAATATGTTTCCTATTATTTGCCTTACTTTTTATTGAAACAGGAAATGATAAATCTTGTATTTATCCCTATGAACCCTATGAAAAACCTTCATTTGTTAGGGTTTATTTTAAACTTAAGCCTAAAATACCTCCAGAAGAAAGTAAGATCTTGCATCCCACAACCACCTTCCAAACTTTGTAACAAACCACCATTTTACCTTTTAACTGTATGCACTTCCTGGTGAATGAGGCTGTACTGAGTCCTGGTGTCCAACTGACACCATTAGAACACAATGCCACAAGTTCTTTGTGGGCTCTACAAATTATTTCAAACTTCTTTCAAAATGAATACGATAATACATAAAAATACACATTGTGTTGCACCAGCTACACTAAGCATGTGTTCTTACTTTCCAAAACAAATGATTACCCATTTCAGCTTATTTTAATAACTCCTTTATGGCTGACTGATTTACCTACAATTTTTCATGCACCTTTTTCACTGGCCTAATATATGGCTGTGACATATGCCACTGAATATGCATACTCCTACTTTTTTTCTTCAAATGCTGTCCTGAAACCCCTTTTTCAAATGTAGTCATAAGTACAAATAAGTACAGTAACATAGCTGTTCTTAGTGCAACTGTGTAGTCCAATAATTTCTAAGTTGACTTTGAAATTCCTGTAGGATTCAAGAGGGCTCAGTGAGTCAAGTTACACCCAGGACAGGGCGCCAATCTATCGCTAGGCACACTCATACACAAACACACACTTTATGGGGCAATTTTTGATATGGGCGATTTAGAGTGAAAGCCCACGCAGACAGAGGGAGAACATACAAACTCCATCCAGATTGGGATTTAAACCTGGATCTCCAGCGCTGAGAAGCAAACGTGCTAACCACTAATCCACCCGTGTTTCCAAATTGTTTTTTTTATGCAATTAATATTTAGTAGCTGTGAAAAATATTAATAATAATATCTTAATGACTGACGACAGGCAAGATCTAAACTCACACCAGCTTTATATTCAGGTTTAAAGAAAGAAGAAAACATTTAACTTCTATGTAACATTTAAATTATTATGTATTAACTGCCTTCTAGACTTTTATTTAAACATAACTCAACACATCAGAGTAGAACTGTAGTCTTTATGCCAAGCACCACAGTTAAGGTTTTTCATAAACAAAAGCTGTATATAAATAACATAATCAAGAAATTTTAGTTTAAGTAATTTATTTATATAGTGCTTTTGACAGCAGTGTTGTATAACTTTTTATAACAGCTTTTCTGAAATAGGTTGGTCACAGTGCATTCCAATCAATTGGTGTCTTTCCAGATGCTCTCAGTAACAGATTGGTTTTTGAGAAGTGTCCGCATCCAAAAAAGCCCATTTGAGCAGAAAAGGGAGACGGATGGCTTGTCTCAAGAACATGATGATGTGCCTATGAAAATTTACATAACAGAATTTAGTAAGCACCATAAATATGTTTGAAAATTATGATTAATTAATTACTTTTACATTAGGAACGAAGACTAACACCATTTTCAAAATATAGGAACATTGTGTACAAAAAGCTAATATT
>JAOUQT010008051.1:0-12314 GCA_025769995.1 Xyliphius kryptos | reverse complement strand
TAAATAATCCCAGATAATCCTTTGCTATTGCAATGTGTGTGTGTAGTATTTGAACTTTGGAAAGCAATCTAATTTAACCTAATGTTTATGCAATCTGAGGTACACCAAATTTCTATGTCAAATTTTCAAATGGTGGCACGGTGGCTTAGTGGTTAGCACATTCGCCTCTCAGCGCTGGGGATTCCCGGTTCGAAATTCCAATCTGGGTGGAGTTTGCATGTTCTCCCCGTGTCTGCGTGGGTTTCCTTCGGGTTCTCTGGTTTTCTCCCACATTCCAAAAACATGAAGGTAAATTGAATGCTCTAAATTGCCCTGTATAGTGTCTAGATGTGTGTGTGTGAGTGAGTGTGTACCCGGCGATGGATTGGCGCCCCCCCTTGGGATTTGGCATGATAAAGGCTTCTGCAAATAACTGGCTAAAATGTCCCAAGTTCAGGAACTTGTGAATGTTTGTTTGAAAGAATTCAGGCAAGTTCGAATGACGGGTTTGCATTTTTATTGTGGATTTCATGCCCATAATTATAACTCAAATTATAAAGGAGTGTAAATTATTAGTCATTTTTATGAATCCTTTATACATCCTTTATCTAAAACAAAGGGAGCAATTATTTTTAAATTGGCCTTGTGTTTGGACTTACAGCTCTAAAACTGCTGGCTTCAGTTAACTTCCAAAAAAATGCAATCTGTTCTTTTTGAAATGTCTTATATAAAAATGTTATTGGTCTACTACAAATGGGTTCTGCTTTGTCTCATTCTGGCCTTTATATGTAGGTTGCTTTTGGTCTCCATTAGGGGTGACGGGACCACAACAGACATCATTGTATAAGATGTAGTAAAACTATCCTGTAAAACTTTACCAACAGCTGTTTTTTTTCAATCAACTCTTTTAAATGGCTTTATGATCAGAAGGAGCAATTCAAAAAGATAGACGGGTTAGACATTTCGACCTTGAGAACAAATGGTCACTGATATGTTTATACTTCTAACAGCGCAAATCAATCTTTACTTCCATTCCCATCATCCGTCCATTTTAACGTCTAAATCTTTCATCATGTTCATTAAAAACATTGTCTCCTTTTAACCCTTTTTTTATGTTTATTCTGTGCTTGCCACTCTCTTCTTCATTAACCCCATATCCATTTCTACTTTCATTACATTGTCACTGACAAGTGGCATGTGTACATAGTCAGTCATCCAAAGGTCAAGGAGACCACAAATGTCAGGAACAAACATACAAACACACACCTACATGTCTAGGTGCAAAACACGATGGTTCACATATGTCCCACAGAAAAACAATAATCCAAACAGCACAGTAGACTAATGTTTAGAGAGGAAATTAAACTGTAACATAGTATGACCTTGAGATGTACCCACACACTCTCACAGAGGAAAAAACCAGAGTGTCAGAGAGCAAAGCCATGTTAATGATGACTGTTGATACCATCTTTCAGAGTAATTATCAAACATCGCTTGCACAGGCTTTACACTTGTGAACTTTGTCTATACAGCGGTCACTGAAGAAATGATATGGACCAGTTTGTTTCCATGACATTGGATGGGGTGACAGTCAGGTTTCCGCGTGCTCTAGTCAAATTATTTTTTATTTCACAGCCAATGCTGTCTAAGCAAATAATGTTTTCATAAATTTCACTTGCATTGAGGCACCTGACCACAATTATTTCCTACTCACTCTGCAGCTGACATAATGCATTTAGAATCTTTTTAAATAGCTTTTGTTATTTAAAAAATAACAGGCAGTGAACGAGTTGGAGTGTACCTAGTAAAGATGGACTGAAGGTAAGAGGGGGCAGATCCTGTGACTGTCCTGTAGGTCAGAGTCAGTATCTTGTACTGAATGCAAACAGCTACAGGAAGCCAATGGAGAGAGAGGAGGAATGGAATGACATAAATTCGCTTTGGTTGAACACGAGTCGGGCTGCAGAGTTTTGAACCAATTGCAGAGGTCTGATTGTTTAAGTTGGGAGACCGGCAAGAAGAGCATTACAATAGTCGAGCCGGGACAGAATGAGGGCTTGGACCAGCAGCTGAGTAGCCTGATCTGTTAGGAAAGGTCTGATTTTCCTGATGTTCTACAGAATGAATCTGCAGGAACGGGTGGTTTTCGTGACCTGATCTGAAAGTTTTAGATGATTGTCAATTGAATAACCAAGAACATGGACTGAGTCAGTTGGAGAGATTGTGGAACCCTCAATTTGGAGGTTCAGGTCATGAAGAATTGTGGGTTAACTGGGATAATAAGTAGCTCAGTCTTTGCCAAATTTAATTTAAGGACCCCGTTCCAAGACATTTGAAAGGTTCTGCCTAAACTTGATCTTGTGTTTGGAACATTCAACAAACAATGAGTTGGCTCCGGTGGCTGTTTGGAAACCTATTTTGAACAATTTTGTCGATTTGTTGAACACGTCAGTTCTATTTAATATCAGCTAAAATGTGGGGATTAGACCAAAATAAAAATAAAAATTATATGAATTTGCATTACATATCCAAAAACGTGGCAGCATGGTGGCTTAGTGGTAGCACATTTGCCTCTCAGCTGGGGATCAAGGTTTAAATCCCGATCTGGGTGGAGTTTCCATGTTCTCCTTGTGTCTGCTTGGGTTTCATCCAGGTTCTTTGGTTTCCTCCCACTGTCCAAAAAATTGGCTGCTATTAATTGGCCTTATATAATCCATGTGTGAGTGAGTGACCAGTGATAGAGGGACGCCCTTTCCTGGGTGTATCTGTCCAGCCCCTGAAATATTCTCCCCTGGATGGGTAAAGGGGACACCCCCTCACCCCTACCGCCCGACCCTAATAAGAGAATTAGGTGGAAGATTATGAATAAATGAATATACAACAAAGGACTAGTATAAGAAAGTTTAGTACAATTTTGTTTAGTACATTATTGCTATACATTATGACACGTATACAGCTAAATGACCCATACATATAACCTTTAAATTAGTTTGGGATAGCTTTGTGTTTAAACAAAATATCATGGAAGTTTAATTTACATTTTATATGCTATTATTGGAACTCTATAAAATTCTAAAAGCCAAACATGAAAAATTAAACAGCAGCAGTACAATTACATGGTAAAAGTCAGAGCTAATAGAAATGATGGCAAGCACTTTCTTAAATGAGGCACTTTGGATAAAAGCACCTGATTAAGACACTAATACACATTTACTTAATGTAAATGGTTTCCCAGGCCCCTGGGAGTTTGAGTGGCAGAAAATCATTAATGTCTACAAAGCATCAGCAGGCCGACACATATCATACAAATAAAGAGGACTGCTTGGCAGGCTTTCTCTCTTTTTGTCTTATCTATACAACGGGCCTCTTCAGCCAGCTTGGCAGTTGTGTGAAAGACAGAGTGAGACAAGGATCTGCCAAAGGATGAAAGATAGGGTGTAAATTTTATTATCATAGCCATACTTTCCACAGTGTTTTGAATAATGAGGAGAATCAAGCAGGCAGTAAACACCTTCCTTCAGTCTGTCATATGTTATGATTAGCGGGAAGGGCAGTGGAAAGGTCTTGGAGTCAGGAGGTTTCACATTCCAAAGCGGGCACAGCTCTGCAAGATGGGAGTCTGCTGAAGACTAGAGATTCATTTGGACATGGTATAAGAAGACACAATCCATATGGTAGTGAGACAGAGTAAAAGGAGAGGAAAACAACCGTAGGAATTTGACATGACCCTGCCTTTAATACGAAACTGGCACATACGAACTAACTAGATTCTTTTTTTAGATATTGAGATTAGAGTGTCTGTCTATTTATCATCTTTCTAGTCTAAATCAATTCAACAGCCTACTGTGCTTTTTTTCGTTATCTTGCTATCGCTTCAGTCATAGTGCTGTTGACTCAAAGGGAGGTAATCTGGAGTATAGAAAACATATGTGTTTGTGAGACGTATTTATGTATGTTAAGCAGAAAAATCTAACCTATCTACTCTTTTTTTTTTTTTTTAGTTTTAGAAAATTATGCACCTGTAATGGACAAACATAATGCATTAATGTTTCCCCCCCTACAAATTCATCAGTTAAATGTAAAAAATAAAAACTGTAAATGGCTCATTACCTTTATATGAGCCACATTTCGTGTTGTGTGTTTTTCACGTTAAATAAATATTCAGAAACGATAGACTTAATTAGAAAACTATAACAGATAATAAATATGCCTTTACGTTTGCATGAGCTACATTGTATTTTAGTCTTTCCATTTTATTTTAAAAGGTTGTTTACCTGTGGAGAATGGTTTTATGTAATTTGGCTTAACAAATGAATCACATTTGATCATGGGTGTCCAGACTTCTATAAACCTGTATGGGGATCATTTTTAAGGAATTTTTACCTTTTATATAAATATATGGCCAAATATACTGTTATATTCAGTTTCACATTATAGATTGACTACTTTTTAGATGGCTACTTGAATCCTAAAATGCACACTAATTGTACTAAATTAGCATTTCAAATAAAAACATATAATGGTGCCAGCTCAGAGTAGCTTTTTGTCTATAGCTTAAGCTAAATGAAATCTAATGAGAATTGTTTTCTGAATTGTAGACTCTGATCAGAGAGATACATTTCAACCATTAAGACCAAAGAAGTCCAAATCTTTTAATCCAATGCCAATTGTAACAGACTTAATAATACAAATCTTGCAACCATTCTTCTCATGTCTTTTTTGCCCTTTTGCAAACATTTCAATAACAATATCTTTTAAAGAAATAAATGTGACTAGGACATATTGAATACTTTTTAGTATGTTAAGTTTAATTAATAAATAGTAACTATACATTACATACTGCTAAACAAATTTACGCAAACAGATGTGACTAGTGTTTGCATAAGATTCTGTAGTTCCTTACATGTTAAAATAAAACTTACTTACTAGTGCACGCTGCAGACTCATGGAGATTTTATCTACCAAACAAAAGAAAAATATATCTGCTGAAAAAAAAAACATGAGCACTGTTTTGCCAGAAAACACTGCATGGTTTAACTTTCCTAACATTCTTTGATGTACGGATAAGAACCTCATGTTGATTTGATGAACTTTGAACAATTCTTAATTCTGTCAAAAAGCAAACCAGGACCAGTGCAACTGATCAACTTTCATTTTTGTAACAGAAAAGTGTTAAAGAGATGATCTCACTTTTTTTGGAGCCAGTAAATACTCAAAAGAGATCAGGCCAAAATAAGTACTTTAATTCTGGAAACTAGATATAAACATTTTTTACACATACAGCCTTAAAGAATACTAAAAAATTTATTATCTTAATGGGCTTTTATTACACTTAGATTGGTGAATTCTATTAAACTACAGCAATGTATCTATTAACTCTATGGAGATTCTGGAAAATCTGTTGGGGGTAAAGCTGATGCCACTATATTATCTTGACATTAGGACTGTAAGGACTTTTCACATTTATTAAAAGCAACACTTAATGTCCCTTAAAGTTTGCTTTCATAAACACGTAAGGTTATTGTAAATAGGAATAAAGTGATACAGCCAAGCTTTGTTTGTCTCTTAAAGATTTGCCTTTTTCTCTAGACTCAAGATGCAATTGTGCTTACTTTAATGAATAACAGGAAGTTTGTGCCCCCCAGCATTCAAATGCTGAACAAAACGTAGTTCAGCTAATTAACTACTTTCGAGGTAAAATTATGCGTGCTGTAACATTTCCTGTCATACTGGCAACCCTACTCTATATTTTTTACTCAGTAGTACATCTGTCTAACCGGCTCATTAGCAGGTGTTTGGTGATGTAATTGTAGTTCTCAGAACTGTTACTCTCCAAGAGACAGCATATAATTTGCTGCAACACCAAGTTTAATGTCTGCTAATTAGCATTAGCAAAAAACATCTTGTGCTGCGATAATGGAAGCCATTAAAATACATAGTGTCTCCCCAAATTTTGTGTTCATGTGTGTTTGATGTATGCCAGTACACGATACATTTAAGCAAGTCATTGAAATGCTCCAAAAAATAAGATATACTGTATATATTTATATATCAAATTAGCGCATCCTTTTAATCTATTGCCAAGTCTTAAACGTGTCCTGTTTTTGATCATATCTACTGATATGCTGAAGATATTTGTTTTTTTTCAAAGCTTTTTTTTCCAATAGTGAATTTTCTTAAAGCAGATTTATTATATTGTCTTCTACTAACCTAAAATATATACATAACTAAAAATATATATATTCTGTTCAGTCCTGCTGAAACCAAATATGTCAAATCAACAAGTTACAATGATTAGTCTTGTGATTAATCTTTTTTATCTTTAGTGATAATAAAAGTGGTCATTACTGATGTGCATGAAGAACTGGTGTCATCATAAATTAAAAAAAATGGTAGAATAGTTATCACAATCATTTAACATGAACAGCTAGGTACTGTTACTACAAAGTTCCATTTCATCAAAAGTAATTTAATTAATTAAGCAATTGAATTACTTTTAAGAGTTTCTCCAATAATGTTGATTTAAAAAAATATATATATATACAATACATACATACATACATACATTCATATGTGACCGTCTACAGTTTGCTTTTTCACTTATCACAGTAGGGAATGGGATGCTAATGATGTGTGATGTCACCAACTTGCAGGCAAGTAAAAAAAAACAGACATTGAATAGCAGCAAGCAGTTGTAACATTGCTTTGGCACTGTGCTGCTGTGATCCAGACACAAAAACAGAACTGTAGAAAGGCCACTCCACATTCTGGAAGTGTTTCCATGGATTCTCACAATTGACAGCAGATTGGAGGGTTTAGTGGGAAAATGGGGCATTTGTGTGTCACACTGAATGTGGTAATGATTGCAGTTAAAGGTTTTGGGGGAGGGGAGATATAAGTATGCTAAAGCCCTCATTAGGTAAAAACTTAATGAAACCTAATGAAAATAATCGATGCTGCAAAAAAGACACATAAAAAACTCCCACAATGACGGATATTGAGAGCAGCTTTCTGATGTTCACAAATTCTATACAATACCCAGGATTCCTTTTTTAAATAAGTGAGCAAGAGAACAGGAGATTGGACAAGAGAGAGAAAGAGCTTACTATGTCCTGTAAAGCAAAAGTGTGTATTCATATATTATATATTCTTATATGACAGATTAATAACTTTTGCCCTAGCAAAAATGTCCCGGATTTGAGTGTTTCTTTTCCTATTCTGTGTGAAAGTGGCATGTCCTCCCTGTGCCTGTTAGGGTATTTTTCAGGATATTAGATTTTAGATTAAAAGACATGCCTGAAAATTGGGGGTGTATACTGTATATCAGTGTGCAAAATTGTGTCAGTTTATATATATGATGAAATTTCCATAGCAGTTTAAAACACAATTCTATCATGAGAATGCTGCTTTGCTTTGGTTTGCTATTAAGTGACACATTTCCCAAGTTTTTGTGTTACCAGGCAAAAACCAACCTTATTACAAATAATAACCACATTCCTCACTCTAAAAAATAATTGCATCTGGAAAAATGTGTTAAACATGTTTTATTATTTTGTTACATTTTTAAATTAAACATTAAAATGAATGAATGCTTTCTTCTAATAATGCAATAACATCAATTTCTGAATCCAATTCAATAAATGTGTTTCGATTTTTGTTTGTAGGACTTACCACATTTTACTCTGGAAAATGTCACCAGTTAAGAAGTTTTATGTTATGGTTTGGGTTCCTTTAAGTAGTAAAGTTATGTAGCAATAAAAACAAGTCAGCAGAATACCAAAATGTACCACATACGTTAACCTGAACTAAAGTCCTGTCATTTGGAAAGTCGTGGGGTACACGGAAAAAGGCTTTACAGAACTTACTCTCTTACCATCTATACTAAATCTTGGCCAAAAAATGGAACTACAGAAGTTGTTGCATAAGGCTCTCAAAACAAGGCCACAGTGAATACATGCTAAAGGCTATTCTATAAATTATTAGAGCATGTAAATCTTTAATGGCCATGCAGTTTATTTTAGCAAAACTGTACAGATATGCAACATCAAAAGAAGTTTCAAAGAATTAAATCACTTAGTATACACCCATGTGCTGATGGTAAGATGTTCATGTTGTATATGATTTGTATGCTGAATTATTCTAACAAGTTTTTTTTCTTCTGTCTCTTTTCAGTGGTGAGAGTGGATAGTGGGGCTCAGCCAGACTCTCCTCCATCACATGCTTAAGAAGCAATAGAAAGGCAACATCAACAGGATGAATAGAGATGAAAAGGCAAGTGGTCAAATCAAAAATCAAAAAAAACTAAAATAAGATGAAAAGAAGCAAGGACCGTGGCACATTGTTCTGCTGATCATTGGCCGACCGCGGCCATATCTATCCATCTTGAAGTCCTGAAAAACCCACTAAAGACATCGCACTGATATATTGGGTAATCTTGGCTCGTGGAACTTCAGCAGTCACACTTAATAAGCCACTACATCTATTCAAATATCATCCAAGGTGGACAGTGAAACACAGAAACTCAACTCAGTCCTGGGAATCAGCTAGTTAGTGACATTTTTATCCGAAATGGGCTTATTAAAGCCAAAACATCTTACTCTTCAAGCTTCCTCACCACCACTGACCAAATCTAAATGGCCTTATAGCATTCTTGTCAATCGTACACTTTGTCTGTCATTAAACATTAATAAAGTATATTCTGGTAGGTATGTATATAAACTGTAAAATGTTGTTTTTTTCCCACTAGTCAGATGATCTGTAAGTTAATGAACTCAACCCTTGTGAGCATTGAAATATACTTACCAACAAAAAATGCCACAATGGTTTCAAGACCCTTGAAGCATGAAGGCAGAAGTGGCTTGAAGGTGAAATTTAGTTTGAGAGCAGCTATTGTGTTGAAAATAATTGTATTGCCTGAGAAATCTGTATTTAGTTTTGTAAGGAATATGGGCAGATGTGGGCCCAACAGGACTAGTGAAAATATTTGTACTAACTATGTTGGATTATTCTTCCACGTCTATCCTGCCTACAAAATAACAAAACCCCGGGGTGTTGACCAGATACGTCTATTTAGGGTATTATATGGAGTTTTGAAAGGTATTAGGATTTGCCCTTTAAATCTAGGGTCATTAGTGCTACTGTTTTCACCACTTAGGATGGTTTGTCAGGAGAAGCTGATTCTGTATCAGGGAGTAGGTGACTTTTCCAAAAGGTGACATTTACTGACCTTTACCTTTATAATGACTCATGTCTATACTAAGCGCACACACACCAGATCCCCCCCACCGACAAACCCACATACAGTCACACTTTCTAACACATACAGGTTGATAAACACTTCTAACACATACAGGTTGATAAACAGTTTAAACATTTGCTGTTACCTTGCCTCCATCAAGATTTTTGTTTCTGTGCTGCACTGTATGGTTTTTGTTCCATGGAAGCTATTGTGGTTTAATGTAATGCATGATGCTGTGCTGCACCACAATGTAATATGAGCTAATGCATTACTCTTTCTTTTCAAACACAATGACTATAATTCCCAGACTCAGTACTCAGTAAACCATATAGTCTATTTTTATGATTCATCACCTAATATCTTTTCATCTTTTTTCTCACTCACTAGAATTGCCTCAACCCTAACCAAACCCAGAGCTCCGGGTAAATGATTCATGCTGAAGCTGATGAGTGGGCCATTTGTGGTAAAGTGAGGTCCATTAGAAACTTTTGTGTGGCCTCATTCAGGGCCATCTCAGCATCAGCATGCTGCGAATGACTATCAGTGGTCATGAGTGCCGTGTCACTGAACTGGAGTTATGATTGTAAGCATTGATTGAAACATTACTTGACAAGCCTGTCGTAAATTTTAATTGGCTTTCAAAATACAAATCAAACAGCTATTTCTTAATGCCAGACATTTTTCCTTTTACAATAAGTACATTACATTCCATTTTCATATATGAATTAAACATATTCAGTTAGTTTGTTATATTTAATGTGGAAAATAAAATGTCACAAAAGTCAGCGAGAAGAAATCAAAATATTTTTATGTGATAAAGTGAGCTCTTTTGCCTACTAGGTTACACAGAGAAATTAGTTTTCCACATTTAACCCATCTGTGCAGTGCAACACACACATATACACACATTTGTGAAGTGAGCACACATGCCCGGAGCGGTGGGCAGACTTGTATGCAGTGCGCAGGAAGCAGTTGGGGTTAAGTTGCCTCGCCCAAGGGCGCTTCAGCCATAGTACTTTTTGTCACAAGGCTGCTTTCTTAACCACAAGCCTAAAATTACCCCTTAACTGATGTTACACTGGTCATTTTGCAAAATCTTTTATCCAAAACATCTTACAAGTTCCCAAATTGATGGACGTGGCCAGAATACAGGGTCAACTATTATACAGCCCCCTGGAGAACTAAGGATTAAGGACCTTGCTCCAAGATACTGGTACCTTCACTAGACTCCTCCATATTGCTAGCCCAATACCCTAACCACTGAGCTACCACACCCTGCTTCAGAAGTGTAGTTGTAATAGGCCCTCAATTCCAACTTCTGGTGATTTATATGGATCACATAAAGCCATCACTATATATAGGATTCTTGGAAGGTCTTTAAATTAGGTAACTACTACAATGGATGAACAATGCATAAGAAATCACACCATGGCAATTTTTTACAAATTTTATAAATTACCAAATGAAGCTAGAATGCAGTGGTATGTGAACAACCAATTACACCTTAACTTTATCCACAGGAATTAAGAGGAAATATAGCAGTGCTGATAATTATACTGATAACTAATACCCTGATCATTAGCAAGTGTGATCATCTTTATACTAATCAAATGTAAAAGAGAAAAGATTTTAGCAATGATCTTAGAAAATCATTTTTGAATTATTTTAAGGGTATTTCCAATCACCTTTAAATCCATAATTTTACAGTCGCCGAATTATGTGTAATACATTAAGTTAAAAATCTTGAGTGGACATAAAATTCACCCCATGGTTAGTTCATGCAATGCTCACAGAAATTGCAAAAACCCCAAAGCTACATATCAGACTCTCAATTACCATTTAAAATGTTCCAAGTCACGATAGGAGTAACCAATCAGAATCAATTGTTTAGTACAATTTAAGAGACTTACTTGACTATTCTGGTTTAATTTTTTTTTTGAATAAATTATAAAGGTATGTAATTGGGTTGTTCATCTGAGATTCTTTTGATCAAATTAGACCTTTTAAGCTCTTGATTTCTTTTCTATACTTTAAACCATAGATTTCAAAGAGGGTGTACTCATCAGGTTCACTTGCCATATAAAGTCCTTCCGTTTATCTATACTTCGTTAGTCTCTTTTATTCTTTTGTCAGATGATCAGAACCCCCATAGAGCAGATATTATGTGGGTGGTGGATGTTTCCCAGCTCTGTAGTGCCATTGCACTGCCATGGTAACGCGTTGTGCTAGTGAGTGAAACTGTGAAAAAGTTATTCAGGATGGCAGGACCAATGTACACAAGTTAGTCCATACCATAACCCCAGTGAGCCCAAAAAGTGGGATTGGTTAAAACCCAATACAATTGACACAATACAATACCTATGTAAAATAAACAAAACACAAGTTAATAAAATAAAGCAAGAGCATCCCATTCCAATCCCATCCATACCGGAAGCTAAAGACGATCAAAAAATATTAGCATGTGCAACTTATTGTTTTCACCCAGGCAGTGTATATTTCTATGGCGTATTGAAGCAAACAAACAGCGTTACCGTCTAAATAATCAACTGAATGACCAAAAGTGACAGGTTTAAATGAACTTAATGAACAAACTCATGAGAGCGGGCACTGACTGCATCAGTGAGCAATGTTTACACATGTATACTCACACACATACAGTACAGTACGTGTAGACACAAATGGCTTGCCAGATTTTACTGCGTTGGCTGCTTGGTGTTGTAGTTTTCTCCACAATCTTGGGAGCCTGTAAATTAGCACATCACTCTCAGGTCATTGGGCACAACACGAGGAACTGTTGGATTCAAACTGCAATAATTTACCTTAATAGTATTAATTGAAGTTTGTTTAACATGAATCGTTAAACAGTGTAACAGTATTGATGCATTCTTGCTATTTTACTCAGGCTTATGTATAAATGTAAATACCTAAACTAGAACTACTGCATACTAAGTGACTGTACATTTACTTATTTTAATAGCAGTTCACAGTTGGGTAATACTTTAAAGAACGAATGGTCTTCGCTGTTAGTCAACTGCTTATTTGACTGAAACTCTTTCGTAGACGTCTTCCTTGGCCTAATATTTGCGCATTTTCCGTC
>JAOUQT010008043.1:0-12314 GCA_025769995.1 Xyliphius kryptos | reverse complement strand
CACACACACACACACACACACACACACACACACACACACACACACACACACACACACACACACTATACAGGGCAATTGAGAGCATTCAATTTCACTGGAATGCATGGTTTTGGACTGGCAAAGTATTTGTTCAATAACAAAGGTTCAACACAATAATTTGTAACATAGCCTTTGTTGGCATTGACACATTCCTCTAGAGCAGTGATGTTTTGGGGCTGTCGCTGGACAACACAGTTTTTAAACTCCCTTCACAAATACTCCACTCTAGGACCTCGAAATGCCTTTTCCGAAACCACTTCTTTGTTGCCCGAGTGGTGTTTTAAGCATCATTGTCATGCTGGAAGAGCCAGCCACGTTCCATCTCCAGTGCTCTCACTGAAGGAGGGAGGTTTAGGCTCAAAATCCCACAATACATAGATCTGTTCATTCTTTCCTTAACACTGATCAGTCGTCCTGTCCCCTTTGCACAAAAACGGCCTCGAAGCATGATGTTTCCACCCCCATGCTTCACAGTAGGTTTGGTGTTCTCGGTATGCAAGCATTCTTATTCCTTCAAACACGATAAGTTGGGTTTTTACTAAATACTTGGGTTTTTTGGGATTTTTGGGTTCATCTGACCACATGATATTCTCCTAATCCTCTTCTTAAAGAGAAAGTGCCTAATCAGTTGCTGACTACTTCTTTGCCCCACGGTATATACAAGCATCTCATGTATCGTTTGTTCTCGTTGGTTAGGTTCTTTAAAGAACTGGAGGACCGTCATCAGCAGAACATTGTGATCGATGACATCAGCGATATCGTGCTCCGACATGCCCAGTCGAACTTTGAACCATACGTGACGTACTGCTCTAACGAGGTGTACCAACAGCGAACCTTGCAAAGGCTTCTGTAAGTATGCAACATATTTTGGTTTTAAAATAAGAATTCGGCTGAAAAGCCTGTAAGTGATCGAGGTCATTATTTTAACTACAATCCACCACATTTTTAAATGATGTAATAAAACAATATCACTCCTCCCAGATATCTTGGTCCGTCACACATTTGTGTAATTATTTACAGACAGTCACCCAAATGAGTTATTAGGACAAAGTGCACGGAACATGAAATGGTTCGTTACTCATTATACAGAATATTCAATCTTTGAACTAGTTAATAAATATGAGACCGTGTGGCCACAGCGTATATTACTAGTCGCACCAACTAATCAAATGAATACATTCAGAAATCATAAGATCTACAACACAACTGATGTAACTGAAAGTTATGACAACATGAAATAACAATTCATTCATTTATTTATTTATTATCTTCCACTTAATCCTTTACTAGGGTCATGGGGGGAGTTCCCCAAACTCATCCAGGGGAGAACGTTTCAGGCACTGGGCAGATACACCCAGGACAGGGTGCCAATCTATCGCTTAGAGCATTCAATTTACCTTAAATCCATGTTTTTGGACTGGGGGTGGAAACCGAAGAACCCGGAGGAAACCCATGAAGACACGGGGAGAACATGGGTACTCCACACACAGATTTGGCATTCAAACCGGGAATCCTTAGTGCTGAGAGGCAAACCGGCTAACCACTAAGCCACCGTGCCGCCCATGAAATAATAATAATAATAATAATATTTCCGTATTTTTTATACATTGAATCATTCAGCAGAGCCGAAATAAGAGAACAGCATCATAAACTGATAACCAAATGTATCCATCAGAGGTTGCTCGTAAACAATTTCCCAGTCTTCATAGAGTGAACGTTGGAAGCGCCTCATAAGACGATGTTTTTCTCTGCAATATTAGGCAGATAACATAATAATGTAGATAACACTCTACGACCAAAAATGCTGCTGTTGTGTAGATTTTTTGCAATGGCTTTTTTTTTTTATTAAATGAGTGAGACGTTTTTTTATTGTAAAATCTTATTCATGTCATGTCTTGTATCTTATTGTGTTTTAGGAATGTTGTCTTCACTGTTTTATGAAAATCAACACAGTCATGACATTTGGCCTCATTAGTGAATTATAAAAACCAGACGGACTAAACTTGTGTGATTCATTTTATTTGCTTGATGACAGAGATGCTTATGAATCTGTGTTTCTAAATCAGTCAAGATTCTTTTGTGTTTATTAGCATTTGGGTTTTATTAGTTAGCTTGCAGTGGTAGCGGTCACGCTTTCACTATCACTCTTAGGTGGCTATGCCACTAAAACACAGTACTGATGAGCAGGAATGCACTTAAGGAGACCAGGCACGGCAGGAAGTGGGAATCGAACTTAATTTAAAGCAACAGACATGAAATAAGAGGCTAACTGGACAGTGAAGTGACTAAGAATGAACGACGTGCACCAAAACAAACCAATAAACACACACAGTTAATTAACTTAACGATGTGATCAGGGGCCCTTTGCACCTGTAACTCAGGTAGCTCAGTGGTTAGGGTGTGGGACGGTCAGTCTGAAGGTTGAGGTTTAAATCTCAAGTCTACTTAAAGTTACCTGTGTGGGCCCTTGAACAAGGACCTTAACCCTTGTTCTGGCGTGACCCTGTAATCAAATATGTAAGTTGCTTTGGATCAAAGCGTTTGCAAAATGACCAAATGTAATGTAATGCTTAAAACACTGTCCACTTCCACCTGCGCAGCTGGACATCTTTTTCCACTTTGACTTTCATTTTCATTGTACTTTCTGAACTTATTATCCTCTACAGAAGTAAAAGTCCCTCGTTTAAGGAGGTGCTCAGCAGAATCGAGGCTCACGCAGACTGTCGGAACCTTCCCATGATCTCCTTTTTGATTCTTCCGATGCAGAGAGTAACCAGACTGCCTTTGCTTGTCGATGTGAGTCTTAATCGTTTTTCTAACTGATTTAGGTTGTACACACTGCTGCCACTGTCGTACATATCGGTTGTCTTCAACTGTTTTCGGTTTTTGGGAAAATGCAATGACTTTTAAGATGAGAGGAAACCTTAACAGACTGGGGAGAACTCCAGAAAGGAGCTCCACAGAAAGGAGCTCGTTGGTTGTAGGGCATAACGGCTAATATTATTACATCATAACATCATTAAGGGCTCATTGTAGTAGGAAACATTCACTTAGTGTCTGTGTTCCGTTATGCAACAGGATAATTTCTTTAATCAGGCCTCCTTACTTCACCTTGTTTTCTTTTGTCTCCTCCTCATTCCAAGATCTTTGTTTTTTTGTTGCTTAAAGGCCAACCATGCATCCTAAGGTTTAAACTTAAAAAGAGGTAATATAGTTCATGTGCTCACAAAAGTCATATGTTGTGGTATTTTAGTTGTGCTGCGTTTTTAACCTAATGTTACATAACATTTACATTTAGTTATTTAAGTCACTTACAAATGAGAGCACAACACAAGTCAGTAGTTTAGAAAAAAAACAGCTACACTGTAGTATCCTCAAAACCTGTGCATTACTGGATCGGCTGATTTTGTATTATTTAAATGTTTTATTTACAAGTGTCTGTGAAAGAGGTTTTTCTTGAAGCTGCTGAGTGACTCAGCCTCATGGACAGTGTTGGGAAGATCATTGCACCATTTAGCAGTGGTGAATGAAATGGAGTGAGAATTTGCGCCTCAGTGAGGTTGGAATCACCAGGTGACATTCATCTCTAGAGCGCAGGGAATGAGTTGAAGTGTATTAAGGAAAGCTGAATTGAAGGTAAGAGGGGGCAGATCCATAGATTGTCCTGTGGGCCAGAGGCAGTGCCTTGTACTGAATGTAAGCAGCTGAAGTTTGCTTGAGTCAGTTAAACACACGTCCGGCTGCAAAGTTTTGAACTAGCTGTAGAGGTCAGATCGTGGAAGCTGGGAGACCAGGAGAGCAGATGTGATGGGGGCTTAGAGCAGCAGCTAAAAAAACCTGTTCTGTTGGGAAAGGTTGGTTCTTCTTGATGTTGTATAGAATGAATCTGCAGGAACGGCCGGTTTTCGTGACCTGATCAGATATTTTAAGATGGGTGTCCATTGAGAAACCAAGATTACAGACCAAGTCAGTGAGACCATACTGTTACTTTGAGTAGGACTTCTCATTTTTATTCTTTTTCCTTTCTGTTACCTTCCTCATCTCCCTTTCAAGTTCAAGTAATTTATTTATAGAGCGCTTTTTACAACAGCGCGTTTTCACAAAGCAGCTTTACAGAGTTCAAAGCCTGAAGCCGAAGCGACAGTGGCAAGAAAAAACTCCCCGTTATGATGTTATTTTTTAGGAAGAAACCATGGGAGGGCCAATGCTCAGTGGGGGACTCCTCCTCCTTGAGTGGCCAGGCAGCATCACAGTGTAGGACATCCATGTACAGATTGTGTATCAGTCCATATGTGTCCACATTTACCAATAGTAAACATTATATAAACTATACAAGTCCATCCTCCTGGACTTTAATGCTGTCAGTCTAACAAAAGTCCATGTTCCTTTCCAAAATCCTTTTCCTTTTTTGGAAAACATTGGATGCTACGCAGTGACTGATGAAGGGGGGGGGGGTGTTTTTATAAAGGGCGTATAGTGGCTGATTTGAGGGAGTGGTTTTGTTATTGTAAAGACTGTATGTATTGAACTAATTCTCAGCCTTTGGTGTCATATCTCAGGCCCGTTTTCCTCTCTTTTATTCTTATTCGCTCCCACTTCTATTTCCCCTGAGCTTTAGCTGCGATTTAATGAGGTCAGGAAGGCGGGATAGATTGGCGTAGATGTTGGAGCCTGAGAAAATTTATCTTGGGGTTTCTCCCATGTTTTCTTCAATGCAATGAAGTGAAAAATCAGATTCTCTGTCTTTAAACAGAGAGAGGTTCATTTTATATGGACGCTCAGCCATTCTAGGTGTGTACCAAAAAACTGATGAACAACAGTCTGTAATTGTAAAACTACAAATTCCGTTTGTATGGTAAGTGAAGAAGATGGAGGTGTGTTCAAACTTTTGACTTGTACTGTATATCAAGATTGTACAAGATAAGCTGTCGGCTGATTTTCAAAGCGGCCGGCGTAGCCAATCAGAATCAGGAATTGGGACTACCGGTTGAATAATGTCTTCTCAGACCTTGTGTGTATAAACCTAAAAAGTTCATGTTTTTATCTTGTAGACTATTTGCCAGAAGACCCCAAAATTCTCTCCACAATATGAAGAGTGCAAAAAAGCCCTTCACTCCGTCAGCAAGGTGAGATACTGCCAGTGACGTGACCTCATATCAGTACAGAGAGAACGAATGAGCATGTTTCTTATTCTTTGTGCGTTTGTGTGTTCAGTTAGTACGGAAGTGTAACGAAGGGGCGCGCACGATGGAAAGGACCGAGATGATGTACACGATTAATTCACAACTGGAATTTAAGATCAAGGTACGTCGTTTCACACATCAGACTGAGATAATGAGATTTTGAAAAAAAAAAAATGTTCTTTTGTTCTCAACGTATTCCAATATCCACTAAATAAAGATTTTCAACTGAAATATTTCATTCATTCAGATCTAGGGTGTTATTTTAGTGTTTCCTTTATGTTTTGGAGCAGTATATTTGATGTTAAGAATGGTTAAATCATTACCGTTAGTAATTTTCTAAGTCTGTCTGCAACTTTCGATAAAATGATAGTCAGTTGTTTGTTCTTGTCACGTTATTCTTAAAACAGGAGCGTGATGAACGCTTTGGGAGAAATGCTAATCCATGGGATTTCAGCAGCGGTTTACCTTAAGCCGCGCTGTGTGCGCTGGGATCATATGGATCAGGCCAATCAGAGCAGAGAGACTGATTTCAGATCCGACTGTTGTACAGTGTTTGTTTGCCTTTCGTTCGCATTCCATTCAAACAAGCATATGTGCACATTGCTTGCACTTGAAACTCTGTCATGTGTTCACTTTAAATTCTTTCCCAGAGTTTGACTCTAAGACATACATTCCTTTAAATTTGAATGAACACAACTGTGTCTGTGTGGGCCCAACTAGCACTTCACACAGATTCACAGGTGCCATATGTAATCTCACCCACATACTTTCATAAGTCTGGCATCGGTGTGTGTGTTTGTGTGTGTTTAGTGGGTGTACAAGTAAGGGATTAGTGTTGGAAAGTTCCATTGACACAGGTGTTGAGAGCAGTTGTCTTATTTAATGTGAATATTTAGGAAGCTTCGTTCTGGTCAGCTGTTACATCACACACTTACATTCATCTATTTTTTTCCAGAGGGGAACTTTTTTTTTTTTTTCTCTCTCACCTAATTCTTCCCTTTTTGGGGGTCAGGATTTTTGCTTTGGATCTAAAACCGAAAATCGAATTCAAAATCGAATTGGAACTCAAAAGGCAGCAATTCTATAAATATGACCACAAACATTCAAGTCAAACTTCTTAACACACATCTTGAACTATCTGATCACTAAAACTGACCTTCCTGCAGCTTCATTCTGTAAAACATCAGGAAGATCAGACCTCTCCTAACAGAACAGGCTACTCAGCTGCTGGTCCGAGCCCTCATCCCATCCCGGCTCGACTATTATAATGCTTTGTTTGCCGGTCTCCCAGCTTGCACAATCAGACCTCTATGGCTTGTTCAAAACTCCGGACTTGTGGTCAACCAACCCAAGCGAACTCATGTCACTTCATTGGCTCCCTGTAGCTGCTGCATTCACTACAAGGCACTAACTCTGTCCTACAGGACAGTCTCTGGATCTGCCCCCTCTTACCTTCAATCCATATTTTCAAAATACACTCAAACCCATTCACTGCACTCCAGTGATAAATGTCACCTAGTGGACCTGCTTAAACAAATATAGAAGCCAGATCGGATAATGATCAGGTGTGAGGATACTACAGTGTAACTGGTTTCTCCATAATTACCGACTTGTGTTGTTCTCTTATTTTTAAGCCACTTTGAATAAAAGCATCAGCTAAGTGACTTAATGTAAATGAAAGTCAAAGCAATTCATTGGTTTCTTGCAACTGACCTGTTCATACCATTGTTCGTGTTTGGCAATATGAAAATAAACTGTACAGTCACAAACCTTTGCATGTTTACCTTAATAACCATACCGAAACCATTTCTGCAGTCAGTCGCATTATTTTGGATCTCGTCTGAGATGCAGCACATTAAATGCTGATTTGGTTTCTGGAAAAACTCATCCAGGCAAAAGGTGAATTTACTGAAGCAGAACGTAGAACACACTATACATTGTTGGTAAACAGGAATCAGTGCAGTATATCTGAAACTAAATCAGCTTTACATTTTGTTTATGTCTCTTTTGTTCTTTGCCTTTCAATTATTCGTTATTATTTTTTTTTTTACATATCTTTCTGAACTCTCTGTAGGCCTTCCCATTAGTGTCGTCCTCACGTTGGATGGTGAAGCGTGGTGAGCTCACGGCTTATGTGGAGGAGAGTGGGATCTTCTCTAAAAGGACATGGACACGGCACCAGGTCTACTTCTTCCTCTTCAACGATGTCCTGATCGTAACCCGTAAGAAAAGGTGAGATGGAAATAACTCTCAGTGATGTATTGACACCCTTTAATGGCTTTACAAGAAAGTGAATGTAGTGTTGTTTATATTTGCATCTTGCTGACATATTTTTAATTTGAGAAGCATGAAAAGTCTGTGGCATGAGATGTGCAAATGTTAGTCTTCCTAAAATTCAAAACAGAACATCGGCCAACCGTGAGTTATTCATCCATTATGCTTTATTTGGCCGCCGGAATCAGTTTGTCACTTTTTTTTAGAACAAAGATGGAATTCACCTCATATTCCTGAGGTCCTGGGAATCTACCTAACGGCTAATTCATCATTGCTCACATCCATCCACCTTCAAGCACAAATCCAGTCGTCCAACCCAAACGATTAAGCCGAGTATCCGAGCGTTATCAGGACGACGGGTTCGTACAGCAATTCGTGTGAAGCTGTAGGAAAGGCTTCCACCTGCTCGTCATCAGTGTTTAGGAGAACAGAATTGTAATTGAAGGAATGGAAACATGCCAGAGCATGCTGCAGCTTTAGTAATGTTTTGCTTAAGTGCTTCCAGCAATGACCTCGGCATCCACATTTTCCCATCATACCCTCTGAATCGTGTCCAAGCCTGCACGGGTGAAGACACAGTTATGACAGGTGGTGCTTTAGGTGATCGTGAGTTCAATATTCATGGTTTTCTGATGGAATGTTTAAAATTAGGATTATATTTAATTTCCTAGAAGTATTTAGACATTTAAGATTTAAACCTATAGAGCCTTTTTTATGAAATGCTATTACTTATTCGTTTTTTTTTTTTTACTGTACTCAATATGCATACCTCACACTGACCCATCACAGTCTTTTCTTTTTATTGGCCAGTGTGACATATGGCTTTTTCTTGGCAATTCTGCCTTTGTCATGCATCCTGATCTCACCTCTTGACCGTTGAGGCTGACACAGATGTTTGACGGGTTCCATTTAGTGCAGCTGTCTGTTGAAAACCTATGAGGTGTCTTTCTCTCAAACTGCACACTCCAAGATATTTATCTTCTTGCACAGTTATGCATCAGGGCCTCCCACTCTTTTTTCTTTCCTTGTTAGAGCCAGTGTGTGTCACTCTTCGAAGGGAGTAGTTGACAGTGGTAAGACAGTTTCAGTTTCTTGGTAACTAACTGAAACTTAACAACGGACTGACGGCCCTCTAAAGAAAGTTGTTTCATTCTGGCCATTTTGAGTCTGTAAGCAAACCAACAACTGCTGATACCAATTGGATTGGCGGCCATACCACGAGATTTAGGCAGAGAATTGCTGAGAATAGGACTTTATGCAAAATAAGCCTCGATACAAAAACAGGCTTTAATACAAACATTTTTATTCTTCAAAAATCATCTGATACACTTCAATTAATTATGAAATGGACAATATTGTTTGTGAATTGCATGATATGTTTTTTTTTTCAAAAAGTGGGAAATTTGAAAGCGATCCCAAACTTTTGAGCGGTAGACCTGCACACACATCTTCAAACGAGCCACTTACCTCGATTGAGAATATTCTGGAACACAAGCTGTGGCGTTTCATCGTTGAATGGCGGAACTCCAGTGAGGAACTCGAAGAGACACACGCCCAGTGCCCACCAGTCCACCCTGAAGTCTGTGGAAGAACACAAAACAAAACAACTCATTGCACAGTTTACCCTCAATATATACATTTGTTGGCATGTGACTGCAAATCTGATCTATAGCTGAGAGAGTGAGGGTCATTTACCTGTGATATTTGGAGGGGGAGGGGGGTGAGCGCTACAGATTAGTAGTTTAGCAGAACATTTATATTTGTGTCAGGCAAATAAATCAAAATTTCTAAATGTGACATTAGTTGGGGCCCCAAGCAGGAATTTAAGAATTTAAAGTCACAGATTAAATAAAAGCACAGAAAATTACAACTGAGTTATACAGTTATATATTTTTTTCCACCATCTCATTATCTGTCGCTGGGGGGGGGGGGGGGAATTTGGAGCAGCCCATTAACCTTAAATCCATGTTTTCTGCGATAAGAAACCAGGGAACTCCGAAAATGCACCACCCAGATCAAGAAAGACAGCCGTGATAAACCCCCACACCATCCTGACGCCCATATTATTTTGCTATACATTAATCCAATACGATCAAAGGCTTGAATTCTGGAAACTTTATTCTTAAACAGTGGTTTTAAAGTCCAAGAGCATAAAACACCATTATTAAAATAATATGGATGGGATGTCCCGATTAAAATCTCTGCTCCTGTCTCAATAATGCGGATCATGTCAGCCAATACAAAGTCTATTTTGATATTAAAATGCGGATAAATTAATAAACAGCACTTAAGAATATGATCCAGTATTATTTTCTGTCCCACAAATTGGGATTCGATCAAAAACCTGCCAACAGAGTGTAATCATTTGAATGATCCACATCCAGATTCAACGACCTTCGATTAGGGCGGATGATTATGTCATTAATAGAAACCTGATGGATTGATGAGGAAATGGTGGAAACTAATCCCACAGGAGGATATTAAAATGATAAAACACTGTGAGGTTAAATGTATTGGGACACCAAAGCTGCCAACGTGAGCCCTTTAAATAAGGAGCCTAAGTCTCACTGATCTAAGGCCAACCCTGTACTCAAACCACTTTGAATAAGAGCATCAGAAAAATAACCTCCGGTAAAATATAATGATAAAACAAGTAGTTCCAGTCCTTAAATCTGATTGGCTGAGCTGTTTATTCAGCCGTGACATTATTGACAATAACAAACAACTCTGGGGGCTTCACATTCGTATCATTGCGTGATATACAATAAATTAATTTTAAATCATGTACCATAAATGGAAATACAAATTCATATAAACAGCGAGCTGATTTCCGATAGGCACTAAGCCTGTTGAGGCTGTTGGTTATAAAGTGTGTTGTGTAATTTGGCCACTAGGCAGCATTTTTTAATTGATAGAGGAACCAGTATCCTGTTAATCCCTTCAAAAACTTTTTATTATTGTTATTATTATTGTTATTATTATTATTATAGTGTGTTTCTAACCATTTTATAAAAGCAACTAGGCCCTTGAGGTTGTGCATTATTGTGAATAAATCACGAGAAAGAGGTGCAACTATACCAACCTCTCAAAACGTATTGCTTTATTAAATCTGTAGCTTCTACAGAATTCTAGTTTGAAGTTTTAACTCTTCAGGGAAGACTTTCTACAACACCTGGCTCTAATCTTCATTAGCGCTCATGCTGTAGGTGTCAATGGGGTTGCTGTCACGGCGGTATGTGGGCCACTTAAGTTCGTCCACAGAAATCTCACCCAACACTGCATTAACGTACTTTTCTAACTCTGAAACAGACAATGATTCTATACCCCTACGGCGATGAAACTTCATGAAACTTTTGAATATGATTAAGAGGTGTGTCCCAATACTTTTGCCCATTTAGTATTTTTAAAACAAATACGATCGAACAAGAAAATAAGAACCTCTGTAAAACCGATGACTATCCCCCAGTTTCCTTCAACAGTCCGAAATCATGGATTCAAGGTAAATTCATCCATCCATCATCTTCCGCTTAAACCTCTTAGAGGGTCGCAGGGGGGTTTCCTCACGCCCATCCAAAGGAGAACGCCTTGGTCGCCAGGCAAACACACTCAGGTCAGGGAGTCAATCCAACGCTGGGGCACACTCTCACTCAATGCACAACTTAGAGAAGTCAATTACCCTTGAATCCATGTATTTAGACTGTGGGAGGAAACCCACGCAGATACGGGGAGGACATGGAAACTCCACCAAGATCGGGATTTGAATCAGGAATCCCAAGCGCTAAAAGGCGAACATGCTAACCACTAAGCCACCCTCAAAGTAAATTGAATTCTCCAAATTGCCCCATATAGTGTGTGGCTGTGTGAGTGTGTACCCAGTGATATATTGGTGCCATGTCCTGGGTGTAGCTGCCCAGCAGCCAAAACATCCATGGGAATGGGGAACGCTACTGCGACCCTAGCAAAGGATTTAGTGGAAGATAAATTGAATAAACAATAAAATGATTGAACATTGGCTTAGTACAAGCGACCCGTTTCATTAAAATCCTTTGCGTGGTCCAGTCCAAGCGTTAAATCAGGACATCCCTCATCGAAGAAGCAAAACCCCACCATTAAAACATTATAAAGTAAAAGAGAAAACAGGCTGCACTGGTTTAGTACAAAGTTTAAGGCTTCAAAGATTTCCAGGGATTTAAAGGAGGGGGGGGGGGATCACTGAAGCAGTCAGCAGAGCCATTCACACAAGCAGTAGCCAAACCCAGCATACTGCAAGATGCACCAATAAATCAATAACTCGACCAAATGATGCTTTAATGGCTGTGTTCTAAATCAGCATCTCCATTCTCAGACTCTTATTAGTCCAGTCGGTGGTTTTAACCATGTTCTCAGCCAATAGCATTTTGGAAGAAGTATTTCTTTATGGCAACGAGGCCTTTTCATGCATCACAGCATCATACATCAAATACTTACCACACGGAACTGATCCTGCAATTAAAACATATGAATCATTAAAAGAGCCATTTTATTAATCAGGCATTTTACTGTCAGAAATTAAAACTGTGAAAACTACAAAGCCCTTTCTCCCACACACCGCCAACAGGCTTTTTTCACGCCTTCCTTCAGCATGGTTTTGAATAGAAACGCTGCTTGTGAAAATAATCAACCCTGAGGGGCGTGGCCATCTCAGAATGAGGTGTGTTCAGGTACATTTTTGGCGTTTTAACTGACTGAAGAGTCAGACGTGATTAAGGCTCATTTATGCTCAACGTTAAATACGGAAACGGATACGGACGGAGCCTTTTGTCCGTACTCTGCGTTCAT
>JAOUQT010008036.1:0-12314 GCA_025769995.1 Xyliphius kryptos | reverse complement strand
ACAAGTCCCTACCACTCCTAGATATGGCTGTCCTCCTTGGGTTGCAGAACATTTAGTGTGGCAGCCCCCACTCTGTGGAACTCTCTCCCACCGTCAATACGTTCTGTTTCTTCACTCCCTCTCTTCAAATCTCTATTAAAAACTTTCTTTACCTCTTCGTGCTTATTTTATAACTGTAAGCTGTGCTGTAAAGTGTCCTTGGGTACCTTGAAAGGCGCTATATAAATTGAATGTATTATTATTATTATGTCTTTTATATGGTTTGCATGGGAAATGAATAAACTTACTAAGCATGTCATGGCATACACCTTCATTGCTGCACGGCTGAGTCAGTACACATTAGTGCTCTGAGGTTAAACCCAGCATAAACGACATTGTGGAAGATTTTGAATAAAAAACCATGCTGCAGCCCACAATACTGGTCCCTATGAGTGTGGTTGTAATCACTCTTTGTCTGTAACTTCCTCTTTGAACTCAACGTCAAGTATGACCCTGCTAGGCTCATATCTCCACACGGTATTGCTCTCAGATGCATAGGAACAGTCAGGCTTCTCCACCACTGCAAGGTAGTGATGCCAGAAGAAGCTGCATTCTGGTTCAGCTTACCAATTTCACGTAAAGGACAAATGAGTAGGTGGAGAATTTTAAGAAAGTCCACAATGTATGACAACTGTCAGGACTCATGACACATGGGTAAATTAGGATTACATTTCTGAAAAGAGAAAAAAAAGATCCTAGACCTAGATGACAAGTAACCTTCTTTAAAATCGCTAAACTGAAAACAAATAACATAGATACAAAATCTAAGAAACAGAAACCACACAGAACTAATTGAACCTAGCTGAACTCAAATGCTCATTAATATTCCAATGAAACTGAGATTGGAGTAGGTGCTGCGCATGTGCCCAGATTTCTGTGGCCTCTAGCAGTTTCTGCAGCAATCGCATGCTTCCTTACAATAACATTAAGCATGCAACTGTCTCTATTGTGTTGCTTGTAGTAGGCCCCTGATAATCCAGTCCATATTTTAATGTTGTCCATTCTTCCATTTTTTCTGACTCTATTTTATTATTGAATTAATTCATTGACATGTAATCGCTTTACGGTGGTTGGCTACACAGATGTGCTCTGTGGAATTGGGATCGTTTTAAACATACGTGACCTGAAGTGATCATTAGTATCCCAGGGACACTGAGATTAGAGTAGGTGCTGTGCATGTGTCCAGGTTTTGGTGGCCTATAGAGGCTTATGTGGCGCTCGTGGGCAACTGGCCCTATTGTATAAACGATTGACAGTGGATTATGTGTCAAACAATTTGCAAATGAAGACAAACATTGAGGTCTGGTGAGGTAACATGGGTGGATTTGTCACTTGCAGCTCTGTCTAAAATATTTTTTTAAATAAAAACTGTGTAAATACTATTTGTATTTCATTTTTAAAAAAATAAAAAAAATGTGTTAATTAACAAACTGCAAAGACCAACAAACACAAACTACAGAGGACATCAGATGCAGAATTAAGATAAAGTAGAACGTGCATTTGTGTAAATTACTTGCAATACTTCCCAATATACTGCAGCACTGCTTTCTCTTTTCATTTGCATAAATGGTAAATTTATAAAGGAAACCCATTTAAGAGCGATTTGCATTTGTTACTGGAAGAGCCTTCAGAGAGATCTATGTGGAGGACTCACTGAACTCAGAACAGTTTGCTATGCTTAACCAGATAGCTCTGGATATTCCCTGATCAACATTACAATATCCCTCTCTGTGCATTGGGAAAGGAAGTAGACATGTATTCAATGTGATGAAGGGATTCAAGTAGTTAGTGGGCATACTGTCTGTAGAATGTATTCACATAAAATCAATAGTAATCATTTAGCATGCACGTAATGCTTTCTCTCAACATCATAACAACATGCTATACTGTCAACCTGCCATTATATGACAGTATTTGCTCAGTATCATGGTGTTTTCAAGAATGCGTACAAAGAATACTACATTAAATACAGTACTTCAGTATTACTAGACTGACAGATAAATCCAAAACTGTGCCCCAAAAATGAAATACAAATAGTATTTACACAGTAAAGGTTCCAGGGAGCAGCAAATAGCAATAGTAGCGATCAAAGTCAGACAGTCATAAACACAATGAACACATATGTAGTAATTCAAAGGTACACAAAGATTACAGACGCAACAAAGAATCTTGTGTGTAATCAGATGCTTGGTGTGAGTGAGTGTGATGGTGGTAATAGTAATATAGTATTTGTGCATGGTATGAGTAAGTGTAATGGTGGCAGTAATTAAGTATTTGTGCTTGGTATGAGTGAGTGTGATGGTGGTAGTAGCAGAGTGGCAGATGTGCTCGGTAAGCATGTGCGATGGTGGTTGTAGTAATGTGAGAGTTGTGCTTGCTATAAATGAGTGTGGTGGTGGTAGTATTAATGTGGGATTTGTGTTTGGTACAAGTGATTGTGATGTTGGTTGTAGTAATGTGAGAGTTGTGCTTGGAATAAATGAATGTGATGGTGGTAGTAATACACAATGAGTTGTGCTTAGTAAGCATGAGTGTGATGGTGGTTGTAGTAATGTGGGAGTTGTGCTTGGTATGAGTGAGAGTGATGGTCATTGTAGTAATTTGAGAATTGTGCTTTGTATGAGTGAGTGTGATGTTGGTAGTGGTAATGTGGGAGTTGTACTTGGTATGAGTGAGAGTGATGGTGGTAGAAGTAATGTGGGAGTTGTACTTGGTATGCATGCTTGTGATGGTGGTAGTTGTAATGTGGGAGTTGTGCTTGGTATGAGTGAGTGTGATGGTGGTAGTCGTAATGTAGTATTTGTGCTTGGTACCAGTGAGTGTGATGGTGGTTGTAGTAATGTGAGAGTTGTGCTTGGTACGAGTGAGTGTGAGGATGGAAGTAAAAATGTGGTAGTTGTGCTTGGTAAGCGCGAGTGTGATGGTGGTTGTAGTAATATGGGAGTTGTGCTTGGTATGAGTGAGTGTAATGATGGTAGTATTAATGTTGCATTTGTGCTTGGTACAAGTGAGTGTGATGTGGTAGTAGTAATGTAGAATTTGTGCTTGGTACAAGTCTTTGTGATGTGGTAGTATTAATGTGGCATTTGTGCTTTGTATGAGTGAGTGTCATGGTGGTAGTAGTAATGAGGGAGTTGTGCTTGGTACGAGTAAGTGTGATGGTAGTACTAGTAATGTGAGAGTTGTGCTTGGTATGAGTGAGTGTTATGGTGGTAGTAGTAATGTAGCATTTGTGCTTGGTACGAGTAAGTGTGATGGTGGTAGTAGTATTGTAGAATTTGTGCTTGGTACGAGTCTTTGTGATGGTGGTAGTAGTAATGTGGCATTTGTGCTTTGTATGAGTTAGTGTGATGGCGGTAGTAATGATGTTTTATTTGTGCTTGGCACGAGTCTTTGTGATGGTGGTAGTAGTAATGTGGCATTTGTGCTTGGTACGAGTGAGTGTGATGGTGGTAGTATTAATGTAGCATTTGTGCTGGGAATGAGTGAGAGTGATGATGGTATTAGTAATGTGAAAGTTGTGTTTGGTTTGAGTGAGTGTGATGGTGGTAGTAGTAATATGGGAGCTGCAAAATTGAGCCCAATGACACATTTCAAGTGAGAATCCTTCAAAATATGAGTTTTATCAATTCAACTATTACAGGTAAATCAGGAAAATATCTGGTTTCCGGCTGAGAGTACGCTGTGCTTGAGTCCGTCAGTGCCACTTCTCGCTGGATCTGTTTTCTCTCTCCTCTGTGCTACCTAGATCTATTGTTTCCATCCTCACCTCAACCTTTACTGAATCTCTACTGTCCAGCTTATTGATTGCATACTTTCTGCTAATCCAGCTATTGCATGCATTGCTGAGCCGCTCCTGCTGTTAGCATTTAGCTTTGCCGGGTTTAACGATCAGGTTGCGGTACAATAATCTGCTAGACTTCTACATACTTCCTGGTTTCTCAGCATCCAGGAGGTGAGTAAATCTATTTCTGTTAATCTTGTGGTTCTGTTGACAGCTATCTAGTGGTTACTGGTGTTGCTTCTCAATTGTCTGGTTTAATCCTCGTTGTCTGTCAGCTAAAGTGGCTTTGTATCTGCCCTGTACACGCTACTTGCTTGTTATTGCTATCAAACTCCTGTCGCATGTGGTTATGAACTTTGCCTGAGGTCTGCTGCTTGTTCCCTACCACCTCACACTGTGCAATATTGCGCTGATGTCTTGCAGCTTAGGCTATAGTAAAGTTATATGCCAACGTCTCATCTAATTCCTCAGATGATCTCTGCTCACTGCGCACCACCCACTGCCTTGATTTCTCCACTTACTGCCTGTGCCAGTCTCTAGGGATTGCAAGAAAACCTTGCTACATACAGTGTGGTCAAAGACATCAACATACTCTCTTTGATTCCCCTGCTGCTGCTGCTGCATAATCTGCCTGTTTTCCTGAAGTACTACAGACTTATTTGTGAAATTTGTCTTCTGTGATTCCTCCTGTCATGGCCTTACAACCTGCTCACCAACCTTCACATATCACCCCAGCTTTGCTCTGTTTATCATCTTCTCAGACAAGGCCACAATTCTCCATGACTACATTCCCCACCATCACATTGATCTGTGTTTTTTATTATAACCTGGCATAAACCTGGTGAATTCATCCATTTAAACGCAGCAACCCCTCCTGGATTTAAACTCATTAAAGCACCTCAAACGTCTGGTCGGGGTGAAAGTTTGGCTGTACTGTGTAGTCCAGCAATAAATCTATAGATTTGTAATATTTAGGTTGTCTCCTTATTTGAATGTCTGGCTTTAATAATTACTGGCCCACCTTTACTGTTTATATACCGCCCACCTAAAAACTCAGCACATTATTTTTCATCTGAACTCAGTGAAGTACTGACGGTCATTAGCTCACTTTACTCCTCACTAATTGTCTTCAGTTAAACACAGATAAAACCAAACTATATAATACATTGACAACAATACATTGGCACTTAAGCTGCACTGTCCTCTTTCTCTTGCCTTGTTCTTCTTAATATGAACACCTCTGTGCAGCTACTGCTTGAAACCTTAGCGTTACATTTTACCCTCTCATAACCTTTCAGGCATACATCTGCTTTATCCCTACTTTAAGTCTACTTATTTCCAATTTCATAACATTTCTTGTCTTCGCCACATGATTTTACCTCAGACAGCTGAGCTTTTGGTCTATGCATTTGTTACCTTCCAGCTGGACTATTGCAATTCACTGATCTATGGTCTTCCTAACAAGACAATACACGCTTTGCAACTGATTCAAAATGCTGCAGCTAGGATCCTTACATCCACCCGCAAACACGAGCACATCACCCCTGTCCTGGAGGAGCTCTACTGGCTTTCTGTACATATGAAAATCCAATACAAAATACTTCTCACTTTTAAAGCCCTTTATGGACTTGCTCCAGTCTACCTCTACCATCTGCTGACCCCCTGCATTCCTCTGTGCTCACTTAGGGCCTCCGATGCTGGCCTGTTGGCTATATCTAGGTGTAGGCTTTCCTCTTTGGGTGCCAGATCATTTAGTGTGGCTGCCCACACTCTGTGGAACTCTCTCCAATTTACACTTCGCTCTGTCTCTTCACTTCCACAATTCAAATCTCTATTAAAAACTAATCTCTTTAATTCAATATGTTTTCTTCACCTGACTGCATTAAAATGGATATATTGGTAGGAGGATGTTAGAAATGGAGCTGCCAGGTAGGAGGCAGAGAGGAAGACCAAAGAGGAGATATATGGATGTGGTCAATGTAGACCACATGTGTGAAAGCAGAAGATGCAGGGGACAGAGTGAGATGGAGGGCCCATGAAACTCCTGTTGATGCTCTCACTCACTCACTTAGGTTGCTCCTCCGCCCACAGCACAATTATTCAGCACCTGCCTTAAGTTAGGTTCGTATTAATCTGTTTGAGTTAAGCTTTAAAAAGGTGAGCTTTAGATAAGGGTGCTGCAGAACGACACTTGGAAAAGTGTTTTTGCTGTGTTACTGTGTCTAGTACCCGTCTGTTAATTAAGAACTTTGTTCACTATCTCTGATATTCTGTATCCACTCTCTTATACTTAAATCCTAAGTCAATCAATTAGAAACATTCGTGTTCTTGTGTTTGTAGTGCCGTGTCTGTTTATATTCTGCTTCAGTGTTTGTTTACTCACTCTTATCTCTTCATGTTTTTTATCTTCTGTCTTTTATAAGCAGTAAAGCCGGAGTGTCTGGTAGCTGCTGACTTTGGGTTCTATGTTAGTGCAACTTCTGTGTTTGTGGACTGTATCTTGATTTGTGTTATTTATCTCCTTGCACTCCAAGCTGTAAATCATTGTGTGCAATATTAATAATAAACCTGCTCTTGTCTCCAAAACTATTGTGTGGGGGGTTTGTTACAGTAAAGTATCAGACAGCGCACTTTTGAATGCAGCAGTAAATGTTCTGTAAAATCAGTGTGGATGTGTTAAAGCTATTTGCTCAGGGGTTCCAATCACTTCCATGGCAACAGGTGAAAGAATGCTTCAGCATACCAAGACATTTCGGACAATTCTATGCTCCCAACTTTGTTGGAACAGTTTGGAGCTGGCCCCTTACTTCTCCAACATGACTGTGCACCAATGCACAAAGCAACGTCTATAAAGACATGGATGACTGAGTCTTGTGTAGATGATCTTGACTGGCCTGACCTTAACCCGATAGAACATCTTTAGGATGAATTAGAGTGGAGACTGAAAGCCAAGCCTTTTCGTCCAACATCAGATCGTGACCTCACAAATGCGCTTCTGGATGAATGGTCAAAAATTCTTATAAACACACCCCTAAACATTGTGGACAGCCTTCCCAGAGGAATTTAAGCTGTTCTAGCTGTAAGGGTGGACTGATGTCATATTGAACCCTATAGATTAGCTCATATGTGAGTCAAGACAGGTGAGCGAATACTTTTGAAAACAGTGTGATTCAGTTAAATTCAGTTTAAATTATACAGTGCTTTTCTAAATAATCTCTTCTAGAATAATATTCCCTGTAAAATCCAGAGGAAATATTTGTTTGTTCTGTAATGAAAGATTATTTGTTCTGTATGTCATTTATTTAATATTTAATAGAATACATTTCTTATGATATTGTATCAGTGTGTATGAAATGCCTGAGTAAAGAGATATACAGCACAATCTCTTCATTCATTATTTATAAAGTTTAACGTGACTGTGTTCACGTGTAAAATTCTCACGTTGTTTGATGATTATCTTTGGAATCACGGGTGTATATGATTAATAAAAATAATGTGAATGTATCAGTCTTTCATTCATTCATTTGTATTCTTTACATGCTTAATCCTAGTTTTAGGGTCACAGGGAAGTTGCTACCAACCTGGCATATCTGGGTGCGAGGGCAGGAATAACCCTAGACAGGGCTCCAATCCATCATATGGTGCATACACACACAAACATTCACACACTAACGAGCAATTGAAAAAGAACCAATTAACCTGTCATGCATGTCTTTAGAATGCATGAGGAAACTGGAGTACATGGAGAAAACCCACACAAACATGGGGAGAACATGCAAATTGCCCCACCTGGGGCTCCAACCCGGGAGCACTAGCTACTGTGCAACGTGCCGCCCTGGATAAGTCATGATTTGAGTAAAGTTGTTTTTATTCCTTTCCTCTCTGTCTCTGTCTTCATGGTGATGTAATATTATTTCTGACATTAAAACACTCATCATTATGGTGAAGTCTCTAACCTCCATCGTCACGGTAAACAAAATTGTCATACTTCCACAGAGTAGGTTTTGCGACATGCCATGTAAGGTGTTTCCTATATACTGTGAACGTGCCGAACATGGAACACCGGGAAATCTCTGTTCCTGATATTGCTGAACCTTATTGGAGTTTAGTTGTGAAAGGGGCGGAGAAATAAGAACATGTATCATTGTGTCGCATTTAAAGGAAGGTGAAAATAATTGAGTATTGTGGTTAATGAGTTAATACAACATTTACTCTGGAAAAGTTATTTAATTGGACATTCTATGACTGCTGATATTTACTAAATATACCTTGTCCTGGGATCTCTTCCTAGGCTGTGATGGTAAAAATTGGATGATATTATGAATCTAAGAGCTAAACTATATCCAGATACGCTCCTAGAAGTGTTATCCTTCACATAATAAGCCCAGAGAGGAGGCTCCAGACAAAGACTTTACACTGCAAATACATACTAAAGTATTAGCACAAATCACATTACATTACAATAACATTAGAATTACATGTAATTAAAATCACATTACAATTACATTGCAAATTACAATCTTATTACATCTGTTTATATTATTCATTCATTAATTTTCTTCCGCTTGATCAAAAAATCTGGGCGCAAGGGTAGTAACAACCTTAGAGTGAGGGCCAATCTATAATAGGGCACACAAACATTTCCACACTAAGGGGCACTCTAACAACATCAATTAACCTAGCATGCATGTCTTTGGTATGTGAGAGGAAACCTGCGTGAACACTGGGAGAACATGCAAACTCCATACAGAAATGTCCCATACAGGTATTGAACCTGGTTGCATCTTGTTGTGAGGCGACATCATATTATAAATGTTATTTTCGACAATCAGTCTGTAGCCACAGTCCTTGTGGCTATGATAGCATGTCAGCCATGCTGATGCTCAGTATAACACACTCCATCACATGTCATAATGCTCAATTAAAATGCACACATCATACAATTATCCTCACTAAGAAATTTGTCTGATTCTAATCTAAATGCTAAGCTCAGTTTTTTTTAAACTAATGCATCTCTATCAGCCTTTCAACTCTGCTTACATCCTACCAGAATCTGAGCCCTCGCTTTTTACACCTCTATTTTCTTTCTCTTATCGTTTTTTTCCACTTCTCTCCAACCCCCGATCTTTCCCCTGCTGTGTACTGACCTGCTGTCTATTGGCAGCTAATGTGTGAAGTGTGCACCATTCGAAAGAGTTTTCCCTTTCTCTGTATTTCCCTATATCTCTCACCTCTTCTTTATTTAGCTTGGAGTGAATGCTAATAATGTGTGTGCTTTATAAGGGACTTTCAAACTGATTTAAAGTAAGGGATATTCTTATCTCTGCATACATTTAAATTAATTGGGAAGTGCGAGCCGGACATGGCTTTTTTATCTTCAGAATCTAATTAGGTACTTTTTGCACACTTTCCGGGTGCTAATTGCTAGCTTTTTGACTCATAGCCTTCTGCGTGCATTGAACTTTTTTTCTGTTTCATTGGAGCTTAGAATGTAATGGCCTTTCTTAAAAATATAATGGTTGTTATTAGAATTCAGTCTGCCTCATGCTGGAATGTGCATTGCCCAATATTGTCTTGCAGTCACAGAGGGTAGAGCATTTATTAGCTCTGTTATTAGGGTAATGTTCCTGTTTGGGTATAGTTAACAGAGCTTATAGGTAATATGCACGTACCACTTTATTATGTACACCTTGCTAGTACCTTAATTCTACGTGTCATACTTTCAACAGAGATAAAATTCTATATTCCATGGATGAAACGAGTGGTTATTTGAGTTACGGTTGCCTTTTTATCATCTCCAACCAGTTTGTCCATTCTCATCAGACCTCACATCAACATTGTCCACACAACATTCTCTGTAAACCCTAGTAATAGTTGTATGTGGACTTTCCAGTAGATCAGTTTATGAACTACTCAGGCCAGCATCATCCGGTACCAACAACCATGACACATTCAAAAAGTCACTTAAATCACTTTTCCTCACCATTCTGATGATGGGTTTATACTTCATTCAGTATGTTGTATTGAATAGCTCTGTATGACTAATTACATTGAGTTGTGGCCATGTGATTGACTGATTAGATATTTCTGTCAACAATCAATTGATCAGGTGTACATTATAAAGTGGCCAGTGAGTATAATGCATTCTTATTAAGGCTCAGAATCTGAATAAGGAAGGAATGAGTAGAAAGTATAGTTATGCATTGAATAGAATTGCATTTTGTTTCGAGGAGCCAGATGACGACTTGCTAAATAAGGAAATGTTCTATCACACTACTTCAGTTTTTCACACTGCAGATGATCACATTAATCACACACCTTTGACACCCGCAGTGTCAGTATGAAGGCTTACTGAATAAAACGAACTCGCTGCCATAACCTTATCAGATCAAGTGTAACCCCGTCAATCAAACAGAGATATTCTACAGATCGACAGGGGACCGAACAGCTAGAGAGCCAAGGCATCTGCTTGTGCCTTTCTTACACTTTGCACGTTCATTTATTTTACTGCAGAACTGTTGAGTTCCCAAATCTGAATGTTCAGAGGTTGTGGATGAATTTTCTGTAACAGCAATCCTGACAGTTATTCACAACTCAGACTTATATAAATGAGCTCATTCTAAGATGTTAGTGTTTCTATAGTAACAGCTATTTCACAGAGACTTCCTGGCCATATGCTCCACATAATAAACAAGACCAAAAGCAGGTTGTTAATGTATTTAGCCTGTTATGTAATAAAAAACGTAACACTAACATGAGTAAAGTTTAGGTAAGGAATTTACTGTAAAGGTCTTAAAATTATTGAACTAAGTAAGTGCAAGTTTTTCAAGAAGGGAGATGGGGTGTCTATGTTATTGCACTTGGATCACATGGCTTGTTTCCCATCAGCACTGGTATCGATTCATTCTGTCAACATCCCACTTTGTTGTTTAGCTTCTCAAAGAATCACACATCTCCACAGACACACTCCCCGTACTGCGTCTAAAAAACAATACCTGCTGTGTGCATGTGTGTGTGTGTGTGTGCAACTTAAAGATAAAGTGGTTACTAAAGATAAATATACACATAAAAAAACAAGAACTTTATATTGTGCGTCTTCAGATACTGTAAATCAGTGGTGGTTCAGTGGTTAAGGCTCTGGTGTGGTTGGTGGTTGGTGCTCTAGTGATCGCTCCAGTACTACCATGCATCCCCTGTTAGTGGCTTGAGCAATGCCCTTAACCCTCTGTGCTCCAGGGGTGCTGTAAGGCGGTTGTCTGTGCATTCCGTTCCTAACTAAAAAGATAACAAGAGAAATACACTATTTAATAATAAACATGTGACAAATACACACACTGGCCACTTTATTAGGTTTACCTTGTTAGTAAAAGGTGGGAACCCTTTTTACCTTCTAATCTGCCTTAAATTTTTGTGTCATACGTATTACTGAGATGGTATTCTACATTCCTTGGTTATTTAAGATACTGTTGCCTTTTTATTATCTCCATCCAGTCTGTCTATTCTCAACAAAGCATTTTCATCCACACAATTAACAATCACCGCATATTTTCTCTTTTTTTGGACCATTCTCTGTAAACTCTAGACATGGTTGTGTGTGAAAATCCCAGTAGATCAGCAGTTTCTGTAATACTCAGACCAGCACCATCTGGTACCAACAACACTGTCACATTGTGCACAAGGTGCACTGATGGTTGGTTTGTATTTGAGGAAGTTGTCTTGACCACCTCTAAATGCACTGGGTCGAGGCCATGTGATTGGTTGATTAGATATTTGTGTTAACGGGTGTTGCTAATAATGTGGGCAGTAAGTGTAAATTATATTATAGAAAAAATAGGAGGTTGATGTGAAACAGAAAGGTTGGATAAGATTTCATAACCAGCTATGTCTCTGAAGCTGTAGCAAAACCAGTAGAGTGCTGTAGTCAAAACATAGTGTTCAGTAACTATACACAGTAAAATGTTTTTAACCTGCCTATCACTCTTAAAGTGTCCGGCCAAAGGAAAGGAGAAACCCTTCATTCTGATGTTGTAAAATTCTCCACAAAACAATCTCTTTTTGGTTTCTCCTACAGTAAATACAGTAAATATCTGTAATAAACTAGAAGTGAAGGATAATACTTCTCTGTGATTAATGTGTTTGTGTTAAAGAATCTAAAATGGTTCCATGAATGTTTGACACAAATTAGCTTAAGCAGTTACTTCACTTCTCACAAGCAGGTCTGGGCAGCACAGTGGAGGAGTGGATAGCACAGTTGCCTCACATTAAGAAAGACCCTGGTTAGATTCGCAGTTCGGACTACTCTGGAAATTTCTGTGTGGAGTTTGTATGTTCTCCCTGTGTTCGTGTGGGCTTTTGCCGGGTGCTCCGGCTTCCACCCGCATTCTAAAGACATGCAAGTTAGGTTAATCTGTATCTATAGGGGCAGTCGTAGGCTTGTGGTTAAGGAACCGGCCTTGCGACCGGAAGGTCCCTGGTTCGATTCCAAGTGGCG
>JAOUQT010008027.1:0-12315 GCA_025769995.1 Xyliphius kryptos | reverse complement strand
TGTGTTCTTTTAGTTTTCCCTTTATTTTTTTTGAGCAGTATATACATGTACATTCTGATTCTTAGCTTCAAAAGTTACAGGGTTACGCTGGGTTCGTGGGCCATAATTTCATTTTTGTAGCATGCCACATGTGATGAAAATGACAATAAAGCCTCCTTAAATCCTGTAATATAACTGTTCATTCGCTATCGCCATCAAAAACAACACATCGTATGGATTGGGGTCTTGTGAGTACCTACAAAGCTGAATCTCGGCTCTGTCCTTCCTTATCGCATATTTGGCAAACTTACTGATAAATTTATATAAGAAAGCAATTGCGTGGACACCGTAGTCACAACTCACACTATATTCATTCCACACATTCATTTAAGATTTTTAATTGCCACAAACCTCGCTGTATAATAATTTTAAATATGTAAACTTCAAACCATCACTCATTTAAAAACAATTGTTTTTTAACTTTCACATTGTTATCAAGTTCTCCACAATAGCACAGCAAGTATATTCAAGGAGGCTTTATTGTAATTTTCATCACATGTGGCACATGTGACAAAGATGAATTTCTGGCCCATGGACCTGGTTTAACACTGTTCTATTAAAGTTAGAACTTGTATTTGAAAAAAAAGTAGAATAGAAAATATAAATATAGAATGTACAATATATAAAAATATATACACAACTAAATATAAACATGGCAGCATTGAAACAATTTACATTTAAATTTAGCTGCACATGAAATATAATTTTAGCAGCATAGAAAATATAGCAGAAAAAGCTGAATTTGTAGACTTTTGATAAGATAAGACTTTACTGATCCCTTTGGAAGCGTTCCCTCAGGAAAATTAAGAAGACCACTTGTAACAGGCGTTCAAGGGAGGTGTGAACTTTGATACAGCTGACGCTTTTATCCAAAGCTACTTACAAGTATATTTAAAAGATATAATCAGTTGAAAATCTTATTTAGTAGACAGTGGAATGCATTGAGAACAAAATAACATAAAAAATATCAAAATGTAAATCAAAATTATTATCCCATGGAGGTCTGAAAGTTACATTGCGGTGTTTAAGCGTTCCCTTTATTTTTTTGAGCAGTATATATATATATATATATATATATATATATATACACACACACACACACACACACACGTGCATATTTTATATATACAGTATATATAGTTTTATATATATATATATATATATATATATGAGTATGCTTGTTTGTACATTGCAACGTCTTCAAGCATTGAAATTGTAAGCATGTCATGGTACAGCATGCAGTGTCGACTCTTCAGTTGGTCGCCACGGCGACGGTGATGCTCAAGGACTTTTCTTTTTACTGAAGCCCATTCTGCTCGCATCTTTTCAGTCTGAACCGATTTCTCTCTTTTTCCCACTTGGTCGGTCATTATCTGATGAAGGCGTATGTGAACGTTAGCTGGAAATAAACAGTTGTTACATGTGCCTCATGGTCCCGTCGACGTCAGTGCCCATGCAGATGTCTCCGGGCTCCTGTAGGCTGCGAGAAAAGAGTGATAAGTAATAAATAAATAGATTTCGTTTTGCACCCATGAGAACTAACTCCCTTATTATTCGTAACAGAAATAAGATTTAAAAATACAGTAATCGGGCAGGAAAGCGGGTGTGTAGAAGGAAAATGAAAAAACTCTGAGCCCGAACCTGTTCTGATTCGTTTGTGTGTCTGACAGGAGGCGATGCAGAGCGCAGGGCCCAAGCGCCTGTTTGTAACGCGGATCCAGAACCAGTTCGACTGCGACACGTTCATCCCTGATATCGATCTGGAAAAGTTTAAGCTCCTCCCTGAGTGAGTGAAAAGCACAGGTTTGCTTTCTTTTTTTAAGCAGCAGGACGTGTTAAAGTTTGCATTACAGAAAAGCCACAGTTGAGCCAAAGAAAAAAAAATGGCAATGTCCATGAAGCATGTTCCATATACAATAAATATATTCTTTAAAATGTACACTGCTCCAAAATATATCGGGAACACTTATACAACTCACTGTGACTCCAAGTCACACCCCCTCCCCCCTATAAAGGAGAGCTTCTGCAGGTGGTGACCACACCCCTTTTCTCTGTTCTCATCCTTTCTGCCTGATGTTTTGCTTACGTATGCATTTGGTCAGTAGGGAGGTCATACAGGCACGTGGAGGACACACACAATACTGAGCCTCATTTGAACTTGTTTTAAGGAATTTCAACTGAAGTTGGATCATTTGATTTTGAGTGGGATTCCAAATCCAGACCTCCATGGGATCATCATTTACATTTTTATGTTCTTTTGTTCTCAACGCATTCCACCATCTACTAAATATAAAGATTTTGAACTGAAATATTTTATTCATTCAGATCTAAAATGTTATTTTAGTGTTCCCTTTATTTTTTGAGCAGTGTACATGACGTTATAATAATATGTAATATGTTTTGCTATGCACGTAAACAGGAGTCACCTGAATGTCCACTGGTATCAACAGCGGTCCCAAAGAGCAGCACATACTCGGTTAAAGAAGCATGGAGCAGACACATGGAGCCCATCCAACCTCCGGCATTTACAAACACCCACTGTAAGTCCTCATCAGTCAGGATGTGACCGGGGTAATGCTTACGCAGCTCCACCACAACTTTAGAGAAAGCCTGGTCATGATCTTGACCTATAGGTAAGACGTGGTATAAAAAAAAAGACATAGTTACTGTGTCATACCTGTAATAAACTTACCGGGGCACTGTCATGCTGGGAAAACAACGTGGCCTTCCCCAAACTGTTTCTCCAAAGTATGCTGCGTCTTTTAAGATTTTATTTCAGTGAATTGGAAAGGCTTAGGCCAACCCTATTAACCTTACACTCATTATAATGATGTGAACCTCAATGATAATGACTGTATTGTCCATAATGCAGGAGAGAGAAGTTTAATTAGGAAAGAAAGTCAAGTGTTTCTTAGTCAGACTCTGTGATTTTTATTAAATCCTGTCTAAAATAATCGGTCATCAAGTTAGATGGAACATACAAACTAAGAAATGCAATAAGGTAGAACAATAGTTATACTTATATAGTTTATATAATGTTTACAATTGTTAAATATGGACACCTGATCTCTAAACTATCTGAACATTGCTGTTCTACACTCTGATGCCCGGCCATTCAAGGAGGTTGTGTCCCCCATTGAGCTTTGACGTTGTAGGGAGGTCATACAGGCATGTGGAGGACACACACTACTGAGCCTCATTTGACCTCGAGGAATTTCCACTGAATTTGGATCAGACGGTCATTTGATTTTCCACTTTGATTTTAAGTAGGATTCCAAATCCAAAATCATTTTGATTTACATTTTGATGTTCTTTTGTTCTCATACCAATATTTACTAAATAAAGACTTTCAACTGAAATATTTTACTCATAGAGATCTAGGATGTGTTCTTTTATTGTTCCTTTAATTTTTTTTGAGCAGTGTATCTCCAAGCCGGTTGATCTTTGTTTTAATAGTTCTTTGGGGCTGCTTTGTGACAATGCACTGTTGTAAAAAGCTTTTGTATTGTGTGTGTGTTCAGTCCACCTCTTCATATTTTTAATTGTAATTTATTTAGGGGTCTTAGTCTGGGGGTAGAATACTTTTGCATAGTTCTAGGATGTGAGGGCCCAGATGCTCCGATACCTTTTATCCAAACAGTAGGAGGGTGAAGAGTGTGTGATCGCCCAGAGAGAAGTTGTACAGTTTGATGGCATGAGGGACAAGTCGGGGCTTTTGGTCCTGCTTTGAGGAAGAAGCAGTTTAATATGTGGGTGTAGTAGCTGAGTGGTTGAGCCATTTCTGAAGGTTGTCCACTAAAATTGTCAATGTTGGCCCTTAACCCTGAAGGCTGCTGGAGTGTATGTTCTGAGCCCAACCATCAGAGCATCCACATGCCAACCCAACATCCTGGTGCACAGTGCATTTTAATGGAATGTTTGGCATCATGTGAGTTGGGTTACTTTAAAAAATCGCCTCATCACAGAAGCACATCCACTCACCTGCGTACTGTTTGGCTATTTTGGCGACGTCTTCTTTATTAAACACATAACTTTTCTTTTCCATCCAGCTGTGGAGTAGCTGCAGCACTAAACCCAGCACGCATACACACACTATCAGTTTCAACACTTTTGTAATAACAGACATACTTTATTTATTTATTTTTCCAAAACCGGCTGCACTTTATAAAACATTAAATAAGCATTGAACTTCGGCCGCTTACACAACACACTAACAATCACACTGACACACAAGCTACAAGCTAATACACAGGCATGGCAAAGCCACCGGCTGTGTTACAAACCGCATAGTGTTCAACTAAATAGTAGCGAACGCCAACCTCTGCGTCTACGCAATGTCCCCTTACTGACTACCCGGTATATATTCTATTTGGAACGCGTCCATTCACCAGGTACCATGCTGTGACATATTGTCAGACCAATCGGAAGGGCACTTAAAGCGTCATAGTACACGTCCCAAACCATAACCTATTCATAACGAAGTGCACTTTTTAGGGAGCGTTTTCACCATCGTGTTATATTCATGAACACGATATAATTTAATTGAAATTAAAAATTAATTTAATTTCTTTATCACTTGTGCCCAAAACTATATGCAAATAGCTTAATATTAACATTTTAATCGGACTTTGTAGTTTGTACAAAAACGTAAGTGGACTTTGGACAGAAGAGGACTAGATTCAGCCTTGATGTGAACTTCAGCACGGCGTTTAAAAACGCAGTTCAATACTGGCGGATTTTGTTTTAAACACTCATTGTATGTGTTTGTATTTCGTGTAAATAAATCAACGTGTATATTTAAACGTATATATCCTTTGGAGAAATGAAAAAAAGTGTTATGCGTTAAGCAACTAAATCCAAGCCTGCGCAAATCTAACGCATTCATTTACATGGTCAATGAAATCGTTGAATGGTACCTTCAAGTGCACCTTAAGACAAGGTTTATACTAGTTAACGACTTGATATGGATTAAGTGAAAATAACTCGTTGAAATATCTGTAAATCAGAGAAGGTTTAACAATATTTAAACTCAAAAGGATCCCTTAATAATGCGCGTAAGTAAGCGTACGATGATTTGATTTTAGGTAATTTCTTACTCTTTTCTTACTAAATTGTTTGACTAATCACATGTGTTTATTTTTTAATATAGCTTGTGTAACGTAAGTGATATTTCACAATAACAAGTACATTAAGATTAACATAGATTATTATTATTAACTTGCACATTTTAAGACAAAGCTTTTGAAACCATATAGACATAAAGTTGAAGGGCGTTTGAAGAGAGCATGCTGCTCATTGCTGAGGAGGAATTAACCGGGAGAACGCTTTATTATTGTCACTGTCGTGTCATTGTATTATTGTCATTAAACGTTTACTCGTTTCATTCAGCCTCGTTTTAAAACCTTCTGCCGTAGAATTCTGAACATGGACGCAGAAAGTGAAAGCAAACCCCAGTTTGATCCCAAAGGTAAGTTGAAGTCAGTTGATTTCACTAAAACCACGCGCACTGTTTTAAAAGTTAAATATCTATTAGTATCTGATAAGTTTAATATGCTTCTTATGATTATTCTAAAGAGGTCACACCAAAAATGTCAAATACATATTTACAAACACAGTGTTGCACCATAATCTATTACTGTCGATATCAGCGGCGACAGAGGGCGCTGTTTCACCAGTTTCACTATTTATGAATTATTTATTACTTATTAGTTTAACATTAAAATGCAAATTAAAGATCACTGGGCTTTTTAAATTCGTTCTTTACACACATCTCATTATTTCTGCACCCATTTAAATAGTTCTAGTTAAAAGTTTGGACACACCATAGCTAATATACGGTTTTATCTCTTAACATGGAACAAGTGAACACGTATAGTAGTGATTTATAATAATAGGGTAAACAAAACAAACACATTTTAAAACATTTTTTTCCTGTAACCGGTGGAACAGCGCCTCCCACCGTCACAGAAATGGACAGTGACAAATTGGCATGCAACATCTTTTCCTCGTGACCAATCAGCTGAGTCAACTTCTGCACCAGGGATGAGACGATTATTGTCTGAAAAATAATCACGATTATTACGATTATCCTGCAGTAACTAACTTAAACTTGATTTCATGTTTGTTGTTTATGTAATATGAACACACACTGACATTTTGTCATATGTGGGGCTTTTACTGAATGCTAACGCAGTATTTATTGAAATGAAACCTTATGTTATAGATATACATTTAACGGTCACTTTATAAGGTTGTTGAGCTTTGGAATCAGTGCCTAAATATTTGTTCCATGTGGATATGACCACTAACATCCTGCATATTTGTTAGCTGCACAACTATGATGTAACCTATATCCTAGAGGTGGGCTTTGGATTAAGATCTGGTGAATATGGGGGACATTTACATACGGTGTGGCTCATGTTTGAGAAACCAGTTTAAGATGATTTGTGCTTTTTTAAATGATGCATTGTTTTACTAATAATTAGAAATTCAAATTTAAGGTCAATCAGCTCCTCTGTCACGTTCACGTTGTTGTCATCTTAAAATAATCTTTAGTTGTGCAGGTTTAGATGCACACTGCAAAAAAAAAATAACAAGAAATCTTGGGTCAGAAAATCCTAAAAAAAGTGTAACAAGTCCCTATATTCCTGTTTGTATTTTTTTTTGCTGTGAAATTGTGCTTTAATGATAATTAAAAGCCAGTAGTATTAGAATGGTGCCATCATGTGGTAAAAGGCTGAATTGCATTATAGAATTTTATGATTTTCTATAGTACATCACATCCTATATACTACTGGCGTAATAAAAGGGTATAAATAATCTCTAATACATTTTTGGGTGTATCTTCTATCAATAATGATATTTCATAATGTCTGCAGGTTTTTATTTTATTTTTATTTTTTATTTAGAAACCTCTACTGTTGCTTGTATTTCAAAATATTCTTTGATTATGTTGCTTGTTAGAGCATCAGCATCTGAGGTACAACCCCCTGCGAGATTCCTGGGTTCTGGTCTCGGCTCATCGCATGAAACGGCCGTGGAAAGGGCAAGTGGAGAAAGTGCCTGAAAACAACGTCCCGCGCCATGACCCCAGCAACCCCCTCTGTCCAGGAAGCATCAGGGCTAATCAGGAGGTGAGACAAAGACTCTGTCAAATCTTTCCCATGCCCATCCAGAGGAGAACGTCTCGGGCGCTGGGCAGATGCTTTCAGGACAGGGCGCCAATCCATCACTGGGCGCACACTAAACAGGGAAATTTCGCACATTGAATGTACCTTGAATCCATGTCTTTGGACTATGAGAGGAACCCGGAGAACCCGGAGGAAACCCACACAGACACGGGGAGAAGATGAAACTCTACCCAGATTGGGATTTGAATCGGGAATCCCCAGCGCTGTGAGGCGAACGTGCTAATCACTAAGGCGGCGTGCCGCCCATTTGTGGACTTCCTAAATAAAATGTTTGGTATGGAGTATTAACTGACCTGAAAGAAGAGCAAAAATAAGAAACTCTCGTCATTGCTATAAATCAATATGTACCGATCAATGGCTTTCTGTATGAGGACACTTTGATCCACACACAGTTATGCTACGTAATCTGATCTTTGGTTTTTTCCCATCTTTGTTAAAATTCAAAACTTTTCTTATGTGGAACCTATAAGTAACGTATAACCTTGGGAGAAAAAATGTCATTAAAGCCAAAAGCCACTTGAGGGATTGAGATACTTGTTAATGCCGTGGCGTTATGCATCGGTAAGGCTTTATGATGCTAAACAGCTTTCTGAGATATTCACTACTGGAGTGGTTTTTATCTTTTTATAATGCAGAAAGCTCATGCAGGGCACGGGGGCTCACGCAAACAAACCCAGGCAAAAGAAATTGATTTTTCTTTTCATTTAAAAGTTGTTGGATAATCTGTACTTTTTTTCCAAAGCAAAGAATAACTTTAAAACCTGGTGTGCTCACGAAAGAAAAATAAAATGGTACAGATTGTTCATTTAAAGGCATCGTTTTGGGATTTTAATAAAGCAATAAGGCACCAGAGGGCGTGCATTATTGTAAATAAATCATTGGAAAGAGATTTTATTGGTTCCCTTACATCTCTTTCTCGTGGTTTATTTACAATAATGCACAACCTCGAGCACCTTATTGCTTTTATAAAACGGTTACCAACACACTGTAATCAAAAAACAAAGTTTGATTAATAAAATGTGTTGACTGAAAGCAAAATTGCTAATAAACTCACCTTCTGCAACATAATCCAGTTTTTTTTAATGAACCCCGACTAAAAAATTTTCCTTTTTTTAAACTATCACATACTGCCATCTAGTGACCAAATTACAGAACGCAGTTTGACAAAATCTAGTCCGTTTGTTTTAAAAATGAACCCCGACAAAAAGATTTATTTTTTCAACAATTACATACTGCCATCTAGTGACCAAATTACAGAACGCAGTTTGACAAAATCCAGTCCGTGTTTTTTTTTAAATGAACCCCGACTAAAAGATTTATTTTTTAAACAATTACATACTGCCATCTAGTGGCCAAATTACAGAACGCAGTTTGACAAAATCCAGTCCATTTTTTTTTTTTTAAATGAATCCCGACTAAAAGGTTTATTTTTTTAAGCAATTGCACACTGCCATCTAGTGACCAAATTACAGAACGCAGTTTATGACAACGTTCGGGAGAACATATTTTATAGGCACATTTATACGCATGTGAAGCGGTCAGAGGCGTGGGTTTTTGTGAATAATGTCATGGCTAGATAAACGGCTCAGCCAATCAGATTAAGGAGTGGAACCACGTGTTTTGTAATAAATTTTAATAGACAAAAATATATAATTCATGTTATAAATGATTGTATATAATCATTGATGTATATTGAGTAATTTTATTACATGTGTAAATAAAAGTGTTTTAATCAAAACCATAGACGGATTACATAATGTTTAATTTTTTTTAGGTGAATCCGGAATACGAGAGCACCTTCCTCTTTGATAATGATTTTCCTGCCCTACAACCTGATGCTCCAGAACCAGGTAACGTAATAAATGCCGTTTCTTTACAGACTTTAGCAAATGCGTTAAAAAAAACATCCTGCCATTTAATCTTGTGGCGCTGACATACCATGATGTAGATTAGATTCAGTCAACTACCAGGTCTGGTGCTGTAAATACGGGATGTCTGTTCTGGTTTTAGAAATCAGCAGCGGTCAGGAACTTTTTTTAATAGTATTTTCATGGACAAAGTAGGGATAGGACGATTACTGCTTTTGATGGTATGATTATTGTCTAAAAAATTATTACGATAAGAAAAATGGTAGTTTCGGTCCTTTAATCTGATTGGCTGAGCCGCCTGTCACACCTCTGACCGCTTCACATTCGTATAAATGCGCACTATAAAATTAATCGTTTTTATATGAAACGTAGTTCTGTAATTGGGCCACTAGATGGCAGTGTTTGTTAAAAAACGGAAAAATTTAACTTGCTGTCAGGGTTAATTTAAAAAAAAAAAACGGACTGAAAGGCGAGTTTATTATTTAGATTTTGCTTTTAACTCAACACAACAATTATGGTTGACATGTATTTATTTATTTAATAATGCCCTTAAAGAAATGATACGTGAGATTTTCCAGCACATCATCCCACAGTATCTTAATTTTTAATTTCAAAAGACCACACATTTCAGATTACAATTCTAATTTATGTAAAGATTTAAACGTACAGATTGATTACATGACATTTGGTTTTCATGTTTCCTTGCGTGGGCTACACAATTTGTGGACTTTATTATTATTATTATTATTTATTCACATCTTGGTATGTAATATTTACTAACCTGAGAGAAAAGCAAACACTTGTCAATGCCAGAAATCAATAGGTACCGATCAATGACTTTCAGCATGAGGGAATCTTTGATCCATATAGACTTTGTTTTTTTTATTATGGTGTGCTGGTAATCATTTTATAAAAGCAATACGACACTCGAGGTTGTGCATTATAGGTTTATTCACAAATTATGCCTTATTATGCAATGATCAACAAAAAGACAATGCAGGAAACCCACGCGAACACGGGGAGAACATGGAAGCGCCACCCTGATTGGGATTCGAACATGGAATCCCCAACGCTGAGAGGAGAACGTGCTAACCACTAAGCCATTGTGCCACCCCATTTGTTAAATTAAATTATTTTAATATAGTCTGTAAACATATCAAAAAGTCTGTTTAGAAACCAAGTTTTATTTGCCATTTTGTAAATATGATAATTATGAAGCAGTCCATGTCCCTGAACAGTCCATGACCTCATGAATTAACATTCAAGAAGCAAATAAGGATCCATTTATATTCTTATATATTAAACCGCCTCATCAACACAGCTATTTCTGAATGAACATCTGTGTTTTACAGGTTCAGATCATCACCCATTATTCCAGACTAAAGCAGCACGAGGGGTTTGGTAAGTCTTTATTTTCTGAAGGGTTTTATCTGAGTTGAAGTACATAAAGTCTATCAATCACTTTATGATTAATTTATTTGTTATCTTCCACTTAATTCTCTACTAGAGATGTTTCAGGCTCTGGGCAGATACACCCAGGACTGGGCGCCAATCTATTGCTGGGCACACACTCACTCACACAACTTTTAGAGCATTCAATGTATCTTGAATCCATGTTTTTGGACTGTGAGAGGAAAGCGGAGAACTTGGAGGAAACCCACGCAGACACAGGGAGAACATGATAACTCCACCCAAATCGGGATTTGAACCGGAAATCCCCAGCGCTGAGAGGCGAATGTGATAACCACAAAGCCACCGTGCCACCCGCTTTCCAAATTTATTTACTTTAAATATAACCTTTATGCAGTTAAATCATTTATTACCGTTGGCTTATCATCATGTTTTCAAAATTTAAAGTTGACAATACATTATAAGCGGGCAACACGGTGGCTTAGTGCTTAGCACATTCTCCTCTAAACTTTGGGGATTTCCGGTTTGAATCCCTATCTGGGTGGGGTTTGCATGTCCTCCCCGTGTCTGCGTGGGTTTCCTCCCACATTCCAAAAACATGATGGTAAATCGAATGCTCTAAATTGCCCTGTATAGTGTGGTGTGTGTGTGTACCCAGCGATGGATTGGCACCCTGTCCTGGGTGTATCTGCCCAGCGCCCGATACGTTCTCCCCTGGATGGGCATGGGGAACCTCCCCCACGCGACCCCCATAAAGGAATAAGCGAAAGATAATGAATGAATGAATAAACTTTGAAGTGTGTCTTGGATATTTTGGGTCATTTAATCAAAATATTTTATATTTAAGGTAAGAAATAAAGTTTGGCAGTAAATCTTTGAGTATATCTTAAATGAATTCAGAGAAAGCAATGTCATGACTGCTGAAGTATACCCACCCTTACACAGGTGATTATCCCCCCATACGAAGATGTATACAGATAATCACCTGTTTGTATCTGAACTGGAGAACTGTAACCACTGGTACAGGTGTTATCTTGTGCTGCCACCTGCACTGTGAAGAGCAAGCCACACTGGAGACCGGTTAGAGTATAGGATGCTGCTGCGCTGCTGTACGTGGAGTTAGAACCACCATCCTGCTGTGAGAACAGGAGGTAGGTGATACCTGACCACTGACTACTGTCCCAGGTGATGGTGATGTCATTTGTACCACACTGGGCAAAGCCGGTCAGGTCAGCAGGAGGACATACAGCTGAAATGAGAAGAATGAGGCAAAAGAAAGTTGTACTGTTAGTGTCTTTAACAAATCTGTAACTGCTGGCAGTTTCTAATCTGTGTTACATGTGCAGCCAACGTCTGTGTTGGGTAAACTATTGATCATAATATAGTGTTACGTGGCTGACGATGCCCTCATAACTCCTTCCTCTGACCTGATCTCAGTAGGATCGGTAAACTAGGTTGACTCCAGCAGCCACGATCCATGGTTATCAAGGTGACACTGTACTTCTTTCCACATTCCAAATCCAAGAAAGAGCACGTGGTGCCACTGGTGGTGCAGTTGTGCATCTGGCCATCTGTGCTTTGTGCTGTGGCAATGTACATTTCAGCGTTCGGTGAGGCATCCCAGCTGACGGAGCCAACATTATCATTGCAGCTCAGCGACACTCGGATTCCAGTCGGTGGACAAGGGCCTGTAAAAACATTAACACATCTTATAAATAAGTTAAAAGTGTGTGTGTTGGGCCGCACGGTGGCTTAGTGGTTAGCACATTCGCCTCTCAGCGCTGGGGATTCCCGGTTCGAATCCCTAT